>MNCI01015499.1:4721-69021 GCA_015680685.1 Gnetum montanum
TTATGTTCTTAATTAACTGATTAACCCTAAGGTTCGTTCTAAGCTCACAATGATGTGAGTGATATCCCTTATGTTTAATTGGGGTAAAAACACTTAGTCCCCGGCAACGGCGCCAATGATGAGTGGCGAGGTACCCCTACACTCAACCATACGAATACGAGCATGCACGCGCGATCCGGTCGAACTCCGCAGACTAAATGCCTTAACATTACAAGAAACACTTGGGGTTAATCGTTCATTGTCTTCCTAGGCTTGCTTGTAAGTGTCACGGTGTATGGTTAAGCAAGTTTGAGGTATGTGATTTTTTGGGTATTTTTCAGTCTATCTTCTATGCTATCAGGGGAAAGGGTTGAGAAACTAACTAACTCTAACTAATGTCCTAAGTCTAAATTAACTAGCGTCAGCATCCGTTCCCACTTACCGGACACACCCTGAACTATGCAACTGTGGCTTACCAAACGCTAGCCGTTACTGGGATCACCACACGTAACGCAAGTGCTCGAAGTGGTCGTACTGAGGCACCTATTTAGCTTAAGTGTGATAAGCAGCCGATTCCTTAGCTAGCCGTACACCCCCGTGGGTGCTCGTAACTAAGTCATACTTATCACACATTCTAGCCTCGATTCCTTGACTAGTCGTACACACTGGACTACCACTGGGATTACCAAGCACAGAATCCTGGAATACGCTACTGGGTTACCAAGCAGCCAATGCTCGTAATCAATTCGTACTCATGCGTTGTGACAAGCAGCCGATTCCTTGACTAGTCGTACATGTCCGTAGACGCTCATAATCAAGCCGTACTTGTGCGCACTAGGAAAGCAGTAAATAAACAATAATAAAACCATGTACTGCAAGGTTTATCCAATCAAGTTCATCTTTATTGCCGTACACAACTTGGGTTCAGGTGACAAGCTGCTCGAATAAAGAGCCGTTCACTCTAGGACTCCTACTGCGGGCACATGGGAAAAATTCTAACTCTGGAGTGATCAATATGCCAGAGCTTCGCTACTTCTAGCCAGGATTGGGAAATGAAGGGAGTGCCACCTCTTATTTATAGATATGGCGGCGGACCGTGATATCGCATACGCGATATCGCAGGGGAAGACGCGATATCGCGTACACGATATCGCGGCCCAGTGCATGTCGCGTCTCATCACCTTACTTAGAGTTAAACCATATGTTTTGAACTTCACTAACTCTGGTAAGAAGATAATGATCACAAACTTATCATCAACTTGCTGGCATGCTTACATTGTTTCATTCACAGATTACAATCTAGTCATACATGTGCATTTGTAACTTATATGGTTAAGTGTTTGAAACTCTCACTGCTCATCATTGGTGCCATTACTAAAGATGGTATAAATGTTTACTAGCTAGTTGATTTTATCACCATTTGTTGTATCAAGTATTTTTAAGTTTATTTTTCAACACTTATAATAATTTCTAAAAAGACATACTTAAGCATTAAATAATTCAAAATGGCTTCTATGCACAAAGTGAAATCTCCACCTACTAGGAACTTTAATAAAAATAATGTCAAAAACTATAATGAGAAAAATTGAAGCGGATCAATGTATATTAGAATATCATATGATCATGTTGATTCATTTTACTTTGATTTTACATTATTTTTTTACTAGGATGAACCATTTAGATGGAGAGACTTATAAGAAAATATTGTCTTACCACCAAATCGTTCAATGTTATCTATGCCTCAAGCAATTCTATTTAGATCAAGTCTTGGCCATGTACAAGAAGAATATCCAATCACAAAGAATATGACAAGGCCATACTAGCCAACATAGGCTTAAGCTAGAAGAAATGATATAATGGAAGCAAGATATGAATAAGAGAAAGGTAAAAGGACACCCCAAAAAATCATCCTTATAGAAAATAAGGATATACCATACAAGGTTAAGAAGTCTAATCATCATAATAGATCCAACTCCTAATCTCTTATTTCAAACATTAGAGATCATGTGCACTTAAAATTACTTTCAACTCTTATAGAAACTCTTAGAAGGAATGAGGCAAACTTCAGAGTTAGGAGATATCTTAGGCTTAGAACCTCCAACATATCCAAAAAAGATGAATCAATTGATCATAGAAGAAGAGGTAGCCAACATCACTCTTTAAGTTTTCCATTCTCTTCATCACACTAATCAATAGATTTTAACAAACGGGGATAAAGACAAAGGGATTATTACAAGATGAAAAGAAGGAATCATGATAGACATGTAGATAGAAGAAGGCATCTTGAAGAAGATGATGAAGAAGAAGAAAAGAGGAAATAAGAATTAAGGCATGAAATAAGATAACATCATGAGCATTAGAGGAGTCATTACTATAATAAAGACTATAGACTCAAGGATTATTAAGAACCCATATTGACCACTAGAAGCATGATTAGTATAAGAGAAGTAGTGTACATTCCAACCAAGCATCTAAGGAATAGTTAAACTAAGCAACTTAACATGAACAACATTTGGAAATTTGAAGAAGGATATAATATGGATCCACAATGCCATATTTAAGCATTTCATGATGCATGCATCCTACAAAACATAGAGAATAATTGGTAGAAGTTAAAGTTATTCCTAAGAACACTCATTAAGAAGGCAAAGAGTTGGTACAAGTCCTTATAACTAGAATTAACTAGAAGATGGAGTACCTTGCTAGAATTATTTAATGATAAGTATCAAACATATTCACGAGTGTTAAACTTAAGAAAAAAAATCCAAGAATAAAAATAAGGAACATATGAATCCCTTGATGCAACCATGGGTAGGTATTATTCAATTTTACACAAATGCCTAGGCCACATATTTTCTTAAAGAAAATAGTTTAGGCATATTATTGATGTGTTAAGGAATAAAATTAAAGAGAACCCTTAGTATGTATGTTCAAGGAAGATTATCAGAGATGATAGTCCATTGGATACAAAGGTTACTGGATCTAGTGACAAAAGAGGAAGGTGTGTTAAGAAAAAGAGAGTTAATTGAAGAGTATAATAGAGATTCTTCTTTAAGAAAGAGAGATGTGAGAATCTATGAAACACAAGAGGAGAAATCCATAGAAGATATGATTTAGTGAGAAACTCAACCTATCCAAAAATCAGTAAATGATAAGATAGCTAAAGTAGAGACAATGTAGGATTCTGTGAATGAAAAATTTGCAACCTCACTAAAGATAGTAGAAGAGAAGATTGAGCAAGCATTCATTAGAAATAAGGATAAGAAGAAGAAGAATAACAATGGAAATATAAAAATAAAATAAAATTTATTGTGGTAAATGAGGCTATGGATTCAAGCTCTCGAGATGAAAATGGATGTAATGTATGTCACTACAAATATCCGAAGAGGTGTTGTCCTGTCATGGCCCATATACAAGAATCCAAAGCATATGTATTAAATCCACTAGCTTAGTTATATATTTAATATATATACCTATAATTTGGAAGAAAGAATTATGCAAAAAAAAGTTTGATTTTAGTTCATCTATTGTATTAAAAATTATTCAAATTTTCATTTTATTAAATTCTATGTATTCTATAACAATTTTGGTCAAATCTCTATGATTGCATGATGAGAAGGATAACTAATTCCAAGTTTGGTACTAAATATTATGTTGCAAAATATTTTGAATTTTCATGGATTGTTGTTTCCATACATATTCCTATGCCCTTCCAAATTTTATTCCTTGTGCATTAAATTAACTAATTCCAAGTTTTGTACTAAATCTTGTGCTACAAAATATTTTAAATTTTCATGGATTTTTGTTTTCATACAACTCCCATGTCCTTTTGAATTGTATTCCTTATGCATTACATTAAGAAGACATAAACATAGAATCCATAGATTGGTTGGCGTAAATATGCTAGTATTATAAATGAAATATTATTTAGCAATACATATAGGCTCTCCTTAGAATGTTATGGATGAAATATTATTTAGTGTTACCAATAAGCTTTCCCTCTAGCATTATAAAAGGAATATTATGTAGCATTACTACTAAGCTCTCCTTGGAGCATTATGGATAGAATATTATTTATCATTATAGACGAAATATTATTTAGCATTACCAATCTATGATTGGTAGTTGGCCTCTTTGCCAAAAAAATTGTTAAAAAGTACATGCCAAAAAGATTACCTTATCCACAATGTAATTTTAGATAACCTTCTTAATAGTACTACCCTAGTGAGGCTTACCCTTAATCACAGAAGCAACATCAGCAACAGTAGTAACAACCATAGTCATTGAAGATGCCACCACAAAAACAATAGTACCCATATCAACAATCGAATCCTTACGAATACTATGTCTAATGGTCCATATCTCTAGGTGGTACCTTAATTCACATCTCCTCTAACTACTATATAGTAGAATACCATAGGCCTACAATCCCTTGTGTAAAATCATAGTCTTACATTCCACAACTAGCTGCATCCCACTCCTATCAAACTCACAATCCATTACCACCAGTACAACCAAAAATTATGTAAGAAGAATTACTAACATAAACTCAACAAAATAGTGCTACAAGGGTAGTTAGTACACAAGAGGACATTGTGAGTACTTATGAACTAAGATAAAAGAAATGTTCGTTCTTTAGGACAAATCCAAAAGAGGCTCGAAGAATAGGAACTCTACTTAATCGTGCTCTTCTTACACCAAGTCCTCATGCAAGGATCATGCTTCAAACATCAACAGAAAGGAATTTAAAAACTATCATGCTTACATAGACCATAAGTTACTAGATAAAAGTAGAAGCACTTCCTATAAAATTAATAACTCTAAGAAGCCCTTTAACCTATCTTCAAATAGTAGGAAATATGTCATGTAAGGATTTATTAGATTTAGGATTAGGGATAAATCTTATTTCCCAAGATACATATCAAACATAACATTTACCTTAGAGATTTAACATCTAAATAGAGTTGGCAAACTAATCCATTGTTGTCCCACTTGGACAAGGAGAAGACATTATAACTACTATTAGTGGAAGGTCATATCCTATAGACTTTTTAGTCATTTATGTGGAAAAGTATAAGGGAGAATTCCATATAATCATGGAAGGGACATGTGCTTAGCATCATGGATGTTAAGCTTAGAATCAGAGACCTGTTCTTAGAAATATTCAAGAAAGATGACATATAATTCATTCAATGACATATGGTTCCATGCATCACATATAATGATAATGGGTATAATTACATGCAAAAGATGTGAATGATAAGAAAATATGAAATTCAAACATGCAAAATATGTATCAAAGATATGTGTGTACAACAGTGTGTGTATGCAATAGTTATGAAACAAGAAAGAACTCACTAGCTAACTAATGAAATCAAATCAAGATTAGATATATGCATGGAACTAGTTGAAAAAATCACAAGTGCCTATGTCAAGTAAACTAACAAGATAGAATAGATACAAAGATAACTTTTCCACACTAAGTTTCAACAAAATGATGATATTAAATAGGGAGAATAAGAAATTCCTAATAAGCGTGAACCAGAAACTCTAGAGCTTAAAACATTATTGAGTATACTATAATATGTTTCTCTAAGTAATGGAAAACAAGTAATTATTAATGTCAATCTTGACAAAGAATAGAAACAAAGATTACTTGAGGTTGTGAACATATGGCCAACAATATTTGCATGATCTCCTAATAAGATTACTTTCCTAGATTCACAAATTTGCCAACATCATATCTACATAGATCTAACCATCAAACCACACCATTAGCCTTAATAAAGATTTAACTTGAAGCTTAAGGAGGTTGTTAAGAAAGAATTGGAAAAATTACTAAAGGTAGGGTTTATTTACCTAATCATAGATAGTGAATGGGTTAGTCCATTGGATATCATTTTAAAAAAAGGTAGTAAGTGGAGGATTTGTATAGATTTTTTATTGTTAAATGTGGAAAAATTCAAAGACTATTTTTCTTTTTCATTTATTGAAAAAGTATTGGATATTATAGTAGGATATTAATAATATAGTTTTTTGGATGACTATAATAAATACAATCATATTTGTATCATAATAAAATATCAAGAAAAGACTATGTTCACTATTTCTTAGGGAATGTTTGTGTATAGAAAAATGTCATTTGGTTTGTGCAATGCTCCTATGACATTTCAAATACTTGCCCTTAATATTTTCGAAAAGCATATTGACAATGGAGTCAAGGTGTTTATGAATGATTTTTCCACTTACGAATCCAAATTTAAGCAAGCTTTGGACAGTTTAGACCAAGTCTTGAAAGATGTGTCAAAATAAATCTAAAGCTCAATTATCAAAAGAGCCAATTAATAATCTAGGAAAACATAATTCTAGGGCATAAAGTATTGCAAAAAGGAATAGAGGTATATCCCATTTGATAAGAGTCATTCAAAATATTACCCAAAGGTATTAGCTCATTTCTTGGTCACACAAGGTATTATAGAAGATTTATTAAGAATTTTTCAAATATGAAAAATCTCTCATGGAAGTAATAATGAAAGGTGCATCATTTAATTGGTTAGAAGAGCGTGAAAAGACATTTGAAAGCCTAAGAGAGAAGCTAATCAAGAATCTAATCTTAAAAGTTGTAGAATGGTTGAGGCCTTTCATGATGGATGCTTCTAGCTACGTGCTAGAGGTAGTACTTACTCATTTAAATGATCAAAAAATATTTTATTACATCCATTGCATCAATGGTAGTATTACTATAGCATAACTTAACTATATCACTAGAAAGAAAAAGCTTATGATTTTGGTATATGAACTTGAAAAATTTAGACATTGCATGCTTGATTATTCAATCTATGTCCATACTCACCATAGTGCAATTAGATTCTTGATGAATAAACTGAGGGAATTTCATGTTTTAAAATAATTTCTTGGTTTTCTTGGCTTCATAAAGAATCAACTAATAAAATTTATATTTTGGAATGCTTAGGAAGTTCTCTACAATTTGGAAAAAGGAAGTACCATAAAAGATATCTAGAAGTTGAGGATATATTATGTTCTTTCGAATTTATCAAAAATCATGGTAATTATGGTAGTGCAATTTTAAGAGATGATAACTCAAAAGTTGTTAAATTTCTAATGCTAAAATTTTAACTAAAGCTTCCCATAGATATTAGCTTCCAAATAAATCTAATATTACATTAAATTATTATGCAATGAGGGAGAATTAACCTAATTATTAACCATCATTCATTATGGTATAAATTCAAAATTTTGAAAATTTTCTAAATTATAAGATTGATCTCTGCCAAACTATAACAAATATTGAACTAAAATTTTAGGTGCATGTAGCCACCTGTTTTAAATTTCTAATATATTTATAATTACTAAAAAAATTTACAAAATTTTGGAGATATTATCAAAATAGTGAATGTCCCCAATTCTAACTATTCAACTTCCAAGATTAAGTAAATAATGATGAATGATGTTGATGAGTTAATGAATTAATGACAGATTGATAAATTTATGATGAAATAGCTAAATTATTATTGAAATTATATTGATGATTCCATGATACAAATTTTCAAAAGATTCCTTGGATATATATGTGTGACAAGTGGGGCAAAGTTTACTAAAAATAATACAATATAGTCCCAATGAAAAAAAAAACCTTAAAATTATTATATATATATATATATATATAGGGGTCAAAATAATATTACAAATGTCCATAAATATGGAAATTTACTATACTTTATTAAAATAAATTGCTATTATATAATAAAAAGAAAAGATTATTGCCTTCTACTCTAAAAAGCCAACAATCCCTCAAAGTGGAAGACAATATTCATTCTTCATCTTTGCTTTCTCCTTTCTTTGTTATGCTTTGAATTTCTATAGATTCATTGAGGCACTTGATCTTATGAGACAAGATATTTTTTATTAGTAAGTTAGCAAGTTGCTCTTTTGAACTAATGTGAATGGGTTTTATGGTTCCTTATTTCACTTCTTGCTTGATGAAATAATACTTGATGTCAATGTGTTTGGCTTTTTTGTGATGCACATAGTCTTGGGATAGTTAAATTGTTGCTCTATTATCATTATATAAATTTTTAGAGAGATCAACTTCGAATCCCAATGGTAAGAGAAGTTTATTTATCTAGAGCATATGTTGGAGGTATTTGGCCATGGCAATAAATTCATCTTCATAAGTGGATAAGCTAATGGATGATTATTGCTTTAATTTCTAGTATATTGGATTTTTTCCATGCATAATGAGAGCTCCTGATGTGGATTTTTTATCATGATTGTCTCTTGTCCAATCAACATTTCAATATGCATGAAGCTTATTATTTCCTTTATTGAATTGAATACCAAAGATGCAAGTTCCTTTTACATACTTGAGGACATGCACAAGTGCTTACATGTGAGATTGTCTTGGCTCTTACATGAATTTGGATAAGTATGATGTTGCATATTCTAAATTTGGTCTACTATGGCAGAGAAACCGAAGTAATCTAATCATGGTTTTATACATGGTTGCATATATGAAAGAAGTCTTATCTTTGCTAGTTAACTTTGAATTATATGGAAAAGTACTACTAACTAGATTCTCATCCTTTAGATTAAATTTTTCAATAATGGAATATGTATATTTGGTTTTATGAATTTTCATTCCTTGCTTACCCTGGTTCACTTTAATTCCTAGAAAGTATTTGAGTTCTCCAAGGCCCTTCATTTTGAATTTAGTTTTCATGTCATTCTTGAAGTCTTCTTATAGCCTTTTATTAGTGGCCGTAAAGATAATGTCATCTACATATAGTGATTATAGTGATATGATGATGAAATCATCTCTTTTGTGACATCTCATTCCCAGATGTCATGGAAAACATCAAATATACATTATATTAGACATTATGCATAAGAAGACAACATACCAAACGTTAAATATATCTAACATGTGCCATTATGTGTAAAGTAAATAACAAGAAAATGCAAAAGAGAGAAAGAAAATAATTCTTTATTTATATGGAATTATGTATCTAGGTCATACTCTGAGATTGTTCCTTGGAGTTTTCTTCCACCACGGTTAGGCTTATAACCAACCAAAAGGAATGGCTAGTCCTCTTCATGTCTAGCTTCACCTAACTCTTATGACTTACCTATACCAACTGTGCCACTCCATGCTAGAACAACCTCTAATCTGGGGTATAAATGCCTTAGTTCAAACCCCAAAAGGTCACCTCAAGAGACATGTCCATTATTACAATGTACCCTTTCAAGCCTCAATTACAACTACCCTTTTGGATCTTGTTAAGATAAAGATAACACTTGTTATGAAGAGGCACCATCTTCGTTATGCAACAACATCATTTAGAAATGGGTATGTTACACTTTCCTTCTTGAAATATAATGTTGAGTCAAACATAAAATTTTGATAAATCTTGCTAGTAAGATAGCCATTAATTTTCTAGAACTAGGCCCTAGATGCTTGCTTTAGGCCATATAGAGCTTTGTTAAGTTTACATACTTTATTCTCTTTTCCTTAGATAACATAACCTTCAAGCTAGTAGATGTATAGTTCTTCTTTGATATATCCATTTAGAAATGCTAAGTTAACATCCATTTATTAAACCTTTACATCTTTATATGTTGTTATGTAGAGAATGAGCTTGTTGATTTCAAATTTGACCACTAGTGCAAAGATTTCTTCATAATCAATATGTTTCGTTTTTCTAAAATCCTATTGCTATAGTCTTATTTTGTGTGCTATGACTTCTCCTTTCTCATTTTACTTCTTTTTATACAACCACTTGCAATTAATAACCTTTAATCTTTTATTTTATCCACTAATTCCCTTGTGTTATTTCTTAGGATGACATTATACTATTTGTCTATGACTTCTTTCTAAACTTTTAATTTCATGGCTTGATTGACATTGGTTGGTTCACTTGAGACTGCTAAATATGTCATATTTATAATGTTATGTGATCTGGTAGTTCTTCTTTCAAAATTTATTGCTAGGATTTGAGTGTAAGGATGGTCTCCTTGAACCCAAGGTTTTGAACCCTGATATGTGTTTGATTTCTCTTGTTATTTGAAAAACTCACTTGTACCAAAATTTGTCTTATCAAATATAACATCTCTTGAAACATACGACTTCTAATTCATTGGTTCATAGCACCTATATTCTATGGTATAAGGATCATAACCTAGAAAGATGTATTTCTTTCATTTGTCTTCAATTTTATAAATGAATTATTTTGGGGTCTTTACATAGTAGTGACACCCAAATATTCTCATATCACTAAGGTTAAGAATTTCGTTATATAGAAATTCATATGAAGATCCTTCATCACTGGTTTTGGGGGTTATTCAATTAGAAATGTAACAATCAACTATGACAACCATACTCCAATACTATTTATGTAGTTAGACATGCTTTAGTAAGTACCTTGTCATGTATTATATTACTCTATTCTTTTTTTCAGCTACTCTATTTGATTGTGGGCTATATCCACATGTGTTCTAATGAAATATACCATTTTCTTTACAAAACTTATCAAATTCTATATTTATGAATTCACCTTCTTTGTTTAATCTAATGGCCTTAATCTTAACATTCATTGAATTTGCAATCCCTTTGTAGAAAGTTTTAAAGTATCTGATGGCTTCATCCTTTTTCTTTAGATTGTTAGTACAAGTGTATGTTGAGTAGTTGTATACTATAAGCATGAAATAATTTGCCTCTCCCATTTAAACTATGATCATTAACCCAACAAGATCCATGTGTAGAATATCAAATGGTTTTTCCTTCCTTACCATGAAAGAGTTGTGAAGAGAATTGGTTTGCTTTCCTTGTATGTGAGTCTCACATTCATCTTAAGGAATATCTAAATTTTTTATTCTTGTAGCTTTTTTCTATTTGAACCTTCTTTCAATTTTGTGATAGGAGATGTGACTAAGCCTTCCATGCCAAAGTCTGGACTTGCTAAAATCATCATTACTCTTTTCTTTGACTTCATCTTTTTCTAGGATACAATTAGCTTATGTTATTAGGACATGCTTTTCTTAAGTATTATGGTTACTTCTAATGTCTCCTTTTTCATCGAGATAGTTGCATTCAAGGCAATATATTCTATTATTCAAGGTTTTGATTTTTATGATTTCTTCACCATTGGATTTGTTGATAATGTAGAAATTTCATTTAAAATTAACATTATTTTCTCTGTTAGAGACATTTCCAATAGACATGAGAGGGTTGAAAATATTCATAACATAATACACATTGGAAATGCTGACTTTTTGTCCATACTTTAATTTAACTACATAACCTTCTATTCCTTCTATGACTAAATATACTTCATCTCCAATTTTGATATTGCCAATACTATTGTTTATTTTGTAATGTAGAAGATAATTTTTATAGGTTGTTATGTAATTGGAGCATCCACTATTTACAATCCAAGAATCTAATTTTATTTCTTTAATTTAATTAAAAGCTACATAATTACTTGGGTCTTCCTCTTGAGTATTCTTTTGAGATGATGAGGGAGTATGTTGTTTTATTTGTGAAGTTTGTCCATGTATTGTTTCAAACTGATTCTGGTTTAGCATAGATCAATGGTATGATCTTTTCTTTTGCAAAATTTGTAATATGATACTGTCTTAATCCTATCTTTATCTTTTAAATTGATTCCATCTACCTCTTCCTCTAGTTTAACCTCTTTCTATTGTATTTTGACCACCATTTTCTTTTGAGTTTGTTTTTTGATTTTTATTCTAACAATTGAATCTTTCTATTCCTCTAAATCTTTCTTACATACCTCTTTCTCTTTGGTTAGTTTTGTAGGCTTGATTATATTCACTAGATTATTTGTTATTCTTTATAATTTATCAAGTTTTGACATGAGCAACTAAATCATTAATACTAATTATGTTAGTCCTTTGAATGACTAGTGTTTTCCAGCATGTTTTCAAATCTTAAATCTATATAGAGAGCTTGAACAAATTTTTAAACCTTTTACTTGTTTGTATATCCACAACCATATTCATTTAGTTTTTATAAGTTGTCACACATTCTAATACAGAAGTCCTTGACATTTTCATTTTTTTAACTTCTATGATATCAAATTTTTGTTTGTAGATTAGTTGTTCTAATTCTTGATTTTCCAAGCTTCCCTTGTATTCTAATTGGAGATTATCCCATACTTCTTTAGGAATAGTGTAAAGACTCTATCTATCAAAATAACTTATGAGACACTATCCAATATCATCATGAGATCCAAATTATTATTCCTTTTCTTTGTTTTATATTCTTTGATTTGTAATATGGTAAAATCTTCAAAATCATGGATGAATTCGAAACTAGTTTTAACTATTTCCAAATAGTCATTATGTTCAAAGAGGCCTTTCATCATACTTGTTCATATGAGGAAATCTTGATATCCATAGACGATGATGGTGCATCTAGCTATGTCTTTTGTGCTCATTTTTATAGTCAAACCCGATGCTCTAATACTAAGTGAAGGAATTTTAAGCAGCAAAAGAGTTGCTTGGTTATCTTGAATTCACAAGGAATTAGTTAATAGAATTTGTATTTTTGGAAAGCTTAGGAAGTTTTCTAAAATTTAAAAAATGGAAGTACTATAAAAGATATCTAGAAGCTAAGGCTATATTATATTCTTTCTAATCTATTTAAAATCATGGTAATTTTGGTAGTGCAACTTTGAGAGGTAAGAACTCAAAATTTGTTAAGTTTTTTATGCTAAAACTTTAACTAAATCTTTCCATAGATATTATCTTTCAAGTAATAAAATATTAAATTAAGTTATTTTTCTATGAGGGAGAAATAATCTAATTATTGTTCATCATTCATTCTAGTAAAAATTCAAGATTCAGAAAATCTTCTAAGGTATAGAGCTAATTTCTTCCAAATGCAACAAGTATTGAACTAAAATTTTAGTCACACATAGCCACCTACTCTAGCTTTCTAATAAATATAAAATCACTAAAGAATGTTTGAAAATGACTAAGATGTGATTAAAATAGTGAATGTCCTAAATTCTGACTATTCAATTTCTAAGGTTGAGTAAATAATGATGAATGATGTTGATGAATTTATGACAAAATAGTCAAATTCTTGCTAATATTATATTGATCATTTTATCATAGAAATTACCAAGATATGTCTTTGATATATATGTGTGACTAGTGGGGCAAAGTGTCCTAAAATAATATAATATAGCTGTAATGAAAAAAAATGTTTAAAATTAAGTATATATATCGATTAGCACCAAAATAATATTACAACTACCCATTAATCTAGAAAATTCCTATATTTTATTAAAATAAACTCCTATTGTATAAAAAAACCAAAAATTATTATCTTCTACTCTAAGAAGAAAACACAAACTAGCGGTGAACCCAAGAGTAATTGGATAGCTTATCATATTACAAGAATTCAATATCACCATGATTGATAGAAAATAAACTAAAAATGTAGTAGTTGATCAACTATTAAGGTTATGTTAGGACCCACAAGATAATAAAGAACCTTTGTTAGATTAATTTCCAGATGAGTTCTTATCTACAAAATCAGTAATGGCTATAGATTTAATAGAAAATTCTTAGATTATAGATTATATGAGCTATCTAATGTCACGAGAACTCCCAGCTAAATTGGAAAAAGGAAAAAAGGAACAGTTTCTTTATATGATCAAACAATTCAAAAAAATCCAAGATTATCTATATAAGATTATGTGGATGGATTAATTTGATGGTGTGTTCCAAAAGAAAATAAACAAAGAGTGCTATAGGATATGCATGAAGAAGCATGTAGTGGTCATTATGCAGGGAGAAGAACTACTCTAAAACTTCTTATGATAGTCTATTTTTGGACTAGAATATTTATGAACACATATCAATTTGCACAATGGTAAAGTGTATTTTTTCTGGCTCTAATATCAAAGGCCTAATATCAAATACTCAATATTGGAAACTAAGAGGCAATGTCGGATAATTGATATAGCGAGATGTGCATTAGCCTATAAATATAACACTTGGGTGCATGGTTTGATAGTTTTTTATCAATAGAGTAGTCAAACTCTTGAAATTTTATTTCATAGTCTTAAAAAATAGTTAGTGAGTGCCCACAATGTGGATTTGAGTCAATTGTACAACGTCTTATTCGAGTGGCAAGGTACCTAGATACATTCCATGAACGACAATAAGATCAAGATTGATTCTTATTCATTGTAGCACTTTGACTTAGATTAAATTAAATCTTAATGTAATTTATATTGCATATACTTAGTTAATATTTATATTTCCATGCATATTAATGAATTGATAGAATAAGTGCAACTAGTTTCGAGTGTAAACATGTATTTGCTTGGTAATCCCAATAGCATTATTGCTTAATTCGCCTAGTAGCATAGCACTTGGTAATCCCAGTAGTGGATACATGGGTTTAGGACATGTATGGAAAGCTAGAAATGAACACTCATTTCTCATAGGCTAGTTTAGACTTTACTTTCCATTATTAATTAGTTTAAATAATTGATTTCTTTATTATCATTAGGAGTAGCATAAGGCCGAAACAACATCAAGAATCATATGTCTTACTTTGGACTAAACCATACATGACAAAGCTACCATGAGTCTAAGTCGGAAGATAGTGAACTACAATTAAGGCATAACAATCTAGATGCCACAACTAGTTCATCCATAAAATTCAACTGGATCATGTGTGAACGCTTGTGATTTGTATGGTTGGGTATAGGGGGTACCTATTGGTCATCACTATTGCCAAAGATGGTGCTAGTTATCTAGATTAGTTATATTAAAGATGATCACTATAAACACATTAATGATTTTATCTTTCAAAAAATATTAAGTCATACACATCATTAACTAACTATAATGTCTCTTTCACATGGAAGTGATAATGCATCATATGAAGAGAACATTCATTAGAGTGACCAACCTCATGTAATGGTTTCATATGTTCATGACCACCCTTACTACACTCAAGGACTAAATTCACCTAAGGTAAACAATCCTAGAGGAGATGGAGTAAGTCCTAGATCAAGGAGAACCTAAAGGCCTAGGACCTCCTCAAAACTTAGAAAAGATAAATCAAGGGACCATGGGAATAACTGTAGAAGCCATGGCAATTCTCCCAATTCCTCACCTTCCTCTTCTTCTTCAATGTCTAGTTCTAACAAAAGATGAATGTAGGTATAGAGATAGAGCTTCACTATGGAGTCAAGATAAAGATACAAATCGAAACAAAGGGCAAAATCAAAGACATCAAAATGAGCATAGACAAGATCATCACAATTAGACAAATAGAAATAGAAATTTTTACCATGACATGTCTAATATGGTGAACCCTTGTTGGCCACTAAGAGCATGACATAGATTACAGAGGTAGTTAAAATAACCCATAGGCATTGAAGGGAAAGTTGCATTAAAAGGCTTGATATGAATAACCTCCCTAAATTTGCAGGAGGCTATAATTATAATCTACAACATCATTTATAAGCCTTCCATGATTCTTGCATTTTATGGAACATTGAAAGTGAGTGGGAAAAGCTTAAGCTCTATTCTAGGACAATAATAGACAAAGCCAAAGTGTGGTATAGATCGTTGAAACCAAATTCAATCCATTGATGGTTCACAATGCTAGAACTCTTTAATAAGAAATACCAAACCTATGCAAGGGTGTCCAATCTAAGGAAATGAATCCAAGGATGGAAACCAGAACAACATGAACCCTTGAATATGATCCTAGATAGATACCATTCTCTACTATCTAGATGTCCAAGCCATGATTTCTCTCAAGAAGAGCAACTTTTCCACATCATAGATGGGCTTCATAGTAAAACAAGAGAGACCCTTGGGATGTATGCTCAAGGTTGATTATATGAACTAAGAACCCATCAAATCCAATGGCTAATTAAGCATGTGGCAAAAGAAGAAGGAGAGCTATGTAAATGAGAGAATGTTGAGGAATATCACTAGGACCCAACTCTTCAAAAGAAAAGGGTCCATATCTATGATGAGGACAAAGAGGTAGCTCTCAATGAGGTGATTTCACAACAAACTTTGCCAATACAAAAGTCTATCAATGAGCTTGAAGCAAGGCTAGATAAGATGTGGGAGTTGATGAATGACAAAGTTACAACTTACGTAAAAATTATAGAGGCGAGGCTAAAGCAAAACAAATCAAGTGATCAAAACAAGAGAAGGAAAAAGAACGAAGAAACATGTAGGAACACTTATCAATAAAAAGGGAAAATAGTTGGATAAGAAGAGGCTATAGACTCAATCACAAAACAAGATGATGGATGTGACATCTACCTATATGACATTCCAAAGGGCTATTGCCTAGTCATGTTACATCTACATGAGTATTGGGCTTTTTCTTTGAATCCCAAGTTCATGCAAAAGCAAATGCCTAGCGAAATACCTTTCTCACAGGGTAATTATAGATAGTCCTACAACCAACCGTACTATCTCGATGGGACTTCTTATCAACCTCAAAACTATCATCAACCACAATGTCAAACCCCACAGTCATGGGGGAGGCCACCATTAAACCAACACTACCCTTATTGCTAGTCAAACCCAATGAATATAATGTTTAACAACCTATTTCTCCAACTAGTTCTACTCTCTCCACCTCAAATCACGACTACCACTCTCCTGAGTATCATCACCTCATGCCTCTCATCCTCCATCATATCCTCAATATTCTCATACTTCCCTCCACCATATGTTACCACCCACAACACAGGAAGGTCTGGGCACCACAACATCAACAAAAGAATGCCACTTGTGCTATGAACATAAATGGAAATGATAATGCAACATACATGGAAATGATACTGCAACATCTTCTAAAGGATCACCACCTCATGCCTCTCATCCTCCATCATATCCTCAATATTCTCATACTTCCCTCCACCATATGTTACCGCCAACAACACAAGAAGGTCTGGGCACAACAACATCAACAAAAGAATGCCACTTGTGCTATGAACATACATGGAAATGATAATGCTAGTAGATCTAAACCACAACCTCATAAACATCCTTTCTTTAGGATATTTCCCACGTACAAGCACAAAACACATAAACCTACTAGTACATCAAAACTAGCATAAGGCTAATTTGGTGCAACAACCTTTTTTGTTGGAACAATGTCTCCTAATCATATGCAAAACCCAACAACCATCATCACTCCAACATAAGAAAAAAAATGATGAACACATCATTTTGGAGAGATAAAAATCTCCATGCATCACTAATAATGATAAAGGGTGCAATTGCGGACCAGAATTGAAAATATTAACACAACCTACAACAAAGATAAGGAAAAAGTGTGTAATAAAATACCAGTCTATGTAGTAGCCACTAAACCAGAAGACACCCAGTTTCTTGAAAATGAGAATATAAAACTATTTCAAAGATGCATGGAAGCAACTAATCTGCTTATTAGTTCTAGACTTGAGAAAATAGACCAAACAGAGAACTTAGACATAGATATCTTAGACTATGATTATACACCAAAAGAGGATATTAAACATGGAGACCTAGAAATTAAAATAGAAAATCAAGAAGAAGAAGTAAACACATCTAGATCCCCCTAAAAGGAAATACCTCCAAGTCTAGATGAAGACACATCTCTGAATGATCCAAACTAGACTATTAACAATGTTAGATGTGTTACCATATGATTAATTAAATTAGTAACAGTCATAGATGGGAAATCGATGATGTATAAATAGGGGATTGTGTCGTCCATCTCCCGAATGTGCAACCATAAGATTAGTCATGGGGGAGATGCTCCATCTTAGTTCAACTAATAAGTGTTTTTTTCACTTTTTTGTTTTACAATTTTTTATGATTTTCCTATTTCTTTCAAAATTTTCTAATTCTTAATATGTTTTACATTTCTTAATATTTTTCTTTTCTTTATATTTTTCTCTTTTCTTTTGTCATTTTCTTTATGTTTTATTAATGTTTTTTTATGCTTCTGTTAATAATATTGCCACTCATGATGCAGAATTCAATGCTATGTGTTGGGTTGTTGTGGTATCCTATCAAGATGATTGCGTAAGTAATTGTATAATGTAGTGAGACCACCTCATCCATCCCTCCAATTCTTTGAATAAAAGGACTTTTTCATGGAAACAATTTGGTTCTTCTTTCATGAAACTAAAATTAATTCATGATCATTGTAACTTGAAGAAAGAGGGAACAACCAAGTGAGAACGGTAAGGGTGTGATCTCAAGGGGATTTTTTGGGTTCTCTTCTTGACTTCCTTCATATGGTTTATGACTCCTTGAGAAATGTATCATCACTCCTTCATCGACCAATAAATAGGAAATTATGTCTTTACATGATATGGTTCCCATTTCAAAAAAATTTAAAATCCAAAAAAAAAAGAAGAAAAAGAAAAATAATAATAATGGGAATTCAAAGCACACCCATTAGACACAATAATGTGCTACAAGCACTAGTTATGGGAATGGAAAGACATGTTACCCATGCCTGAAAGTGCCCCTCTAACTAAGGTCCTTCCTTCCTTCTTTTCTTTTCTTCTCTTTTTAGAGTGATGATTATTCTTTGAGGTGGTTATGGACTCATGGTGGTCAGCAGGAAGAAAAAAATCAATGTAAGGTCACTATTCATGGTATGGACTTACTCTAAACTTGGATAGATAGGTATGCTGATCATTTTAGTCACATTTTTCACAAGAACCTATTGTGAACATGGTCAAGTACCTTACATCCCGATCTCTACAATCCCTTCTCATCCCATTATTTACCTCACTACTACATGCAATTATGAGCCTCTTGGATTTGTGTAGTATAGTCCAACATCCCAACTATGATAGTTGTATGTTGTTTGGAACAAAGGCATGGTCTACATTGAACTTCTTAGATGACCACAGACATCTATAGAAGTGGTTATGCAATGGTATTATGACAAGAGCTTGCTTTGGGAAGGACCCACTTGCATAACTTTTGTTGATCATGGCTTTGAACTAACCTTCACATCTTCTAGAATACTAGTGATGGTTTCCCTAAATTTATGCATGACTTTGGGACAACTTCTCATCTATTTCATTAATTTTTCCTAATTTTCTATTTTCATATCCATTAATATTTCTTGGCCATCTTCTGAATCAAACCTTTGGTTTCAAGTGTTTGAAAACATGTGTGCTTCTGGAGTTACACTTATTAGTCATCAGGACTAGGGATGTTTACTTTGAAATTTTTCTAATGTCCTATGGTTGAACATCATGGTAACTAATAGTAATTGATCAAAATAATGTGAATAGCTTGATGATTTTACGTACCTCATAGCCTTGGCCATAGTATGCTATCATCACCTTGTGCTTAAACAAAAACTAAGGGATCTAAAAAGGGTTAATTATTAAGGAAAATTTACCAAAACTAATGTTGATCCTTTGGTGACTATAGGTGATATGCCCAACATGAAAACAAAGCCAAGAGGGGGACAATGGAGGATATGCCCATGGACAAATTATAGCACATACAAGATAATAGCTCAAGCATCACATGTTTACTAGATCCAAGGGACAATGAGGAGAAATTTTATTCCATCCTTCAAGAATGTTCTACATAACCAGAGAAGCATCAACATAACAATTAAGGTTGTAAGTCTACCATTACTAGTGACAACAAGAAGAATCATCTTCAGTATATTTTTGAAAACCTCTGTAAATTTCGTAATCTTCAATATCTATCTAATATTTTTGTCATTTTTTCATTTTGTAATGCATCCACTCAAATAAAATTTTATAATGCTGCACTCAAAGTCAGTTAGTAGCTAGTGTCAGTCAATAATCCCATCATTCCCTATTTTTTATAAAGAAAGCTCAATCCTATCTTGTTAACTCAAGAACAAGTTTTCATTCAGTTGTGGGGGTGATGAGTGGCGAGGTACCCCTACACTCAACCATACGAATACGAGCGTTACACACGCGATCCGATCAAACTCCATAGACTAAGTGCCTACACGCCTTATGGGAACACTTAAGGTTAATCGTTCATTATCTTCCCAGACTTACTTGTATTTGTCATGGTTGTATGGTTAAGTAAGTCTGAGGTATGTGATTTTTATGTCTTTTATGTTATATCGCCTATGCTAATGAGAGAAAGGATGAAGAGACTTAAGTAACTAGCTTTAACTAACTAAGTTCTAATGCCTAGCATCAGTATCCATTCCCACTTGTCGTTCACACCCTGAACTAATGCAACCTTCTAAGATTACCAAACAATATTTGTTACTAGGATTACCAAGCATAACGCACGTGCTCGAAGCGGTCATATTGAATGCATTTAACTAGGAGTGTTGAGGGTTGAGAGATTAATTAACTAATAAATCATTTAAACAATTAACAATAATTAAAGTCCTAATTAGCTTAGTCCATGCACTGCAAGGTTTATCCAAAAAGTTCATCTTTATTTCCATACACAAACTTATGCTCAGGTACAATATTTGCTCGAATAAAGATCCATTCACTTTGGGACTCCTACTACAGGCACATGCAAATTACTCTAACTCTGGAATGGAAAAACTACAAGAGTTTGGCTACAGTCTACATCTAGATGGAGAAACAAGGGAGAGCCACCTCTTATTTATAGATTTGGCAGCGCACTCCGATATCACGTACACGATATCGCAAGGGGAGATGCGATATCGCAGCGGACACGATATCGTGGCCCATGCAATATCGCGTCCCATCATAGCCCCATGACTAAATAAAAACTTATGCTCAAGTTCCTTACAAAATATTGGGAAGTTACGGGATTATTGACTTGAATGGAACTAATGGTGAATGGGATGACATGTGAACGGATCATCATTACAAAACATGACAAAACTGGTGTTCACGACAACAACAAGAGTGAACACCTTATACATTTGACATTAGGCTATATTTGGTAGCTGAGAGAGAAGAAAGAAGAAGTCTGCCGCTGCCAACGGCAAGATTGTACCCTTTCGTTGTCTATCCATAAGCGCGTCATCCATCTCATTCCTTGCATAGCTGCTTTATCACCGATCCATTCCAAGTGTTTCCTCCAAATCCAATTTGTCGTTATATGATTGCCATATGCACACATAACATAGTCTTTATATTAGCAAGGGTAAATGAATCACAATGTAGTTGATACCTTGCTTCAGTGAAAGGTCCACTGGTTAAGTTGTGGTATGGCTGATACGAGTCTAGAGATATAATAGTGGTGACTACCGAAGGTGTAGGGGTTAGGAGAAAATCAAAAAAATTGGGTCAGGACCCCCATGACTAAGAGCGAACCTTCGGTAGCGATAGAATGGAGAAATAAAAAGAAAAAGAAAGATGGAGAAAAAGAGACAACCATACATCGATGAAATAGATGTCAATATGGAAATGAACAAAATAGGGTGGGTTGCAAAAATGTTAAGGGAAAGAATTTAACTGGTGTACCAAATAGGAATGCTAGTGGGTCCTCCCCAAAGTAGGCTCATGCCCTTAATGCCCTAACAAACCCACATTCGAAGAGTCCGTAGGCTCTGGGAATGTCAGTTGGAACAAGAGTTAAAGTATTAACCATAAGAATTTACCAAAAAGAAAACAATGTGTCAACCAAAATATACTCTAATGATACAACCGGCAATGAGGTGGACAATGAAGGAAGAATGATGGAAAAAAGAGAATGGAATGGAATCTCAAGAACAAGGTGATGTACAACCCCTTGTGTAGTTAATGATTAATGTGACTTAGTAGATCCCATTCCAAGACTAGCCTCAAACAAACCACATCCACTGACTTTGCATTAATGTATTTGGCCAATCCATCCACTTGAAGTAACAAGAACGCCTTCACCAAAGAGGCACCACCATTTCGATGAAACGAAGGAGGAGAGAATGGGAAGCGAGAAGGGCCTTAGTTAGAGGGAACATGTTATTTTAGTTCCATAACTAGTGCTTGTAGCCCAAATGATTATTTTGTCTAAGGGGTGTGCTTTGAATCCTCACTTTTTTTTTATGTTTTTTGCGTGAGAACCACACCATGCAAAGAATTTGTTATTTTTATTTGCTCAACTTCTCGATAATGTGGCAACGTCGGAACGGTAAGAAAACTCAAGAAGAAAACATCCAAGCACCCAAGAGAAGGGCCAACAGAAATGCATCAAGTCCCCTTGAAGTCACACCCTGTTCAATCCTTGAGTCCTTCCTTAGTTTGAGAAATGCCCAGTCACTGATTCGTTATAGTTCTTATTATTTTGGAGAAAGGGACTATACAGTTCCAAGCCAAGAGAGACCATAGAAATTTGTGGATGTATGGATGAAGTGGACTCATTGCCTGTCATATCAAAAGAGCCATACCTTAGTATCAACATCATAATCTTAAAGGTAAAAACCAAACATTAGCAACCAGTAGAAAACAGTTCATACCATCATTAAGAGCACTTATTGGATGACAAACTTAACAAAATGAATAAGCACACACACAAAAATAAAAGAAAAAGTACAAACGATGTTGTAAAAAAAAAAGAAAAGTTAAAGAAATTGTAAAACAAAAACTAAAAAAGAAACTGAGGGCCTCAATTGATTAGCATAGGTGGCCATCTCCCCCATGACTGAATTGAAAGGGAGAGATCCAAAATAGTGAGCGTTTTTTTGAATTTCTTAAAAGTGTCCAGCTTTTCCCAATTGATGTTTTTAGGTTAAGGGTTGAAATTTGGCAATGCTCATATTCCAATGTATCTATGCTTTCATTGTGGGTGCAAGTTGTTCCCCCAGTTTGTTCCATGCATGTTGGTGGGCTGCTCTCTTGATTAGTTGTCAACCACTAGGTGTTCTCTTGTTGTGTGGTTGCTACATACAGACACCTTTGTATCTAAGTTTCTTGGGCACACCAGTTGCATGCAGGAGATGCTGAGCATTCCTCCATGTCATCACCCTCTAAGTCACTGTATGTGATGCATGGAACTTTCTTCTTCTCGATCTTTCCATAAATGTTTTCCTTAGATATTTCCAAGGAAAGATCACAGATTCCTAGGCATGTGTTGATGGTGCTGAGCCATGCTTTCCCCATTATAATTGGGAAGTACCCTTTGTTACTGTTGACTTGTATCACTAGGAAATCAGCTAGGTATGAACAACCACACATAGTGGTAATGATGTCCTCCACCAATCCCAAGGGAATAGTGATGGACTGGTCAGCCAACTCAAGTTGAATATTACTCTTCTTGAGTGGAGGCAAGTTCCTGGCTTTATACATTTCTCGTGAGATTAAGTTGACTCCAGAACTTAAGTCAAGAAGAGCCTTATACGGTTCATTCCCAACGACTTGGAGATAAATTAGTGCACTTCCAGGGTCAGAGAGTTTCCTGGGAAGGTGGCCTACCTTGATCCTCACGATTTGGCTCTTTGTGACTGCATCCAGATGTTGAAGGAGAGGGTGAATGCCCTTATGAATGGGAAGAAGAAGGAGAGCCATCACCATGACGATGTCTCCTGCCTTCTCTTCGGTGATCCCTACCCCGATCGTGATGATGATCAAAATGCTCACCCTTGTCATGTGTCCATGTTCCCTCATTGAAAACTTGGTGTTCATGGGGATCAGAACCCAAGTTGTGAATCGTGGAGCGTAGGTTCTGAACCACCAGCTCCTGACCATTGTTAGGAGGGGGAACATCATTTGGCGGGGAACCTATGAGAATAGGTTCATCACCCTTAATTTTGTTTATAATGGGTGAAGCATTACGGAGGCCTTTTCCCTTCAATGATGTATGATAGCTCTCCCACCGCTCATCTCGTTGACGTTGCGCTTCTGTGCGGTGGTAGTCCCTTACATTGTAATCGCACACAACGTACTCAGCGTATAATTGTGACATGCAAATTCATGCAAGGGCACGAAGAAGCATGTTGGGGGCAACTCTATCTGGAGGTAACATTATGTTACCTTCCAAATCTCTCCAACGTAATTGTTCATCTTGATGAAAGACAAAGGTAAATTTGGGTACATATTCATCGTGATGAATGTACACCACACTAAATTCCTGAGGAACTAGTAGATTTTGGTTATGTGCCTGGTGCCACCGACTATCTCTAGTGTTATCCCTAAGCGGTGAAGTGCTCTTGTTCGAAGAAGAAGACATTGTGTCTTATTCANGCCGACTATCTCTAGTGTTATCCCTAAGCGGTGAAGTGCTCTTGTTCGAAGAAGAAGACATTGTGTCTTATTCAGTGTGCTGATTAACCATTATATAATTTTTTTGTTCTAATTAACCCTAAGGGTTTTTTTAAGCTTCCCAACAATGTGGATGATTTCCTATGTTCTACTTAACGCACAAACAACTTAGTCCCCGGCAACGGTGCCAATGATGAAAGGTGAGGTACCCCTACACTCAACCATATGAATACGAGTGTTACATGCGTGATCTGGTCGAACTCCATAGACTAAGTGCCTACACACCTTATGGAACACTTAAGGTTAATCATTCGTTGTCTTCCCAGACTTACTTGTATTTGTCACGATTGTATGGTTAAGTAAGTTTGAGGTATGTGATTTTTATGTCTTTTATGTTTTATCGCCTATGCTAATGAGAGAAAGGGTGAAGAGACTAAGTAACTAGCTTTAACTAAATAAGTTCTAATGCCTAGCATTAGTATCCATTCCCACTTGCTGTTCACACCCTGAACCAATGCAACCTTCTAGGATTACCAAACGCTATTTGTTACTGGGATTACCAAGCGTAACGCACGTGCTCGAAGTGGTCGTACTAAATGCACCTAAATAGGAGTGTTGATAGTTGAGAGATTAATTAACTAATAAAGCATTTAAAAATTAACAATAATTAAAGTCCTAATTAGCTTAGTCCATGCACTGCAAGGTTTATACAAAATGTTCATCTTTATTTCCGTACACAAACTTGTGCTCAGGTACAATATTTTCTCGAATAAAGATCCATTCACTTTGGGGCTCCTACTGTGGGCACATGGAAATTACTCTAACTCTGGAATGGAAAAACTGCAAGATTTCGGCTACTGTCTAGATCTAGATGGAGAAACAAGGGAGAGTCGCCTCTTATTTATAGATTTGACAGCATGCTACGATATCGCATACGCGATATCATGGGGGAAGACGCAATATCGCATCCCATCAGGGGGTATGATGAAGTGTATTTTGTCTAGCTTCAATATTAAATATCTAATATCTAATATTGAAGCTCTAATATCAAATACCTAATATCGGGGACCAAGAAGCAATGTTAGATATCCAATATCACAGGATGGATGCTAACCTATAAATATAACACTTGGGCACATGGTTTGAGAGTTTTTTTTTGTTAATAGAGTAGTAGAACTCTTGCAGTGCTATATGATAGCATTAGAAAATAGTAAGTGAGTGTCCACTATGTGGATCTGAGTTAATTGTATTGCATCTTATTCGAGTGGTAATGTACCTAGGCACATTTCATGAACATTAATAAGATTGAGATTGATTCTTATTCATTGTAGCATTTTGACTTACATTAAATTTAGTTTTAATGTAATTTATATTCCATATACTTAGTTAATATTTATGTTTCCATGCATATTAATGAATTGGTGGAATAAGCACAACCAGTTTTGAGCATAAACACATATTCACTTGGTAATCCCAGCATTGGATACATGGGTTCAAGACATGTACGACAAGCTAGGAACGAACACTCATTTCCTGTAGACTAGTTTAGACTTTCCTTTTCATTGTTAATTAGTTTAAATAATTAATTTCTTTATTATCATTAGGAGTAGCATAAGGCTGAAACAACATCAAGAATCATATGCCTCACTTTGGACTAAACCATATGTGACAAAGCTACTAGTAGTCTAAGTCAGAAGACACCAAACTGCGATCAAGGCATAATGATCTAGATGTCACAACTAGTCCCATCCATAAAATTTGACTAGATCATGCATGAACACTTTTGATTCGTATGGTTGAGCATAGGGGGTACCCGTTGCTCATCAAAAATCTTATGAAAGATTATAGAGAGATGGAGGATAGGCAACTAGACATGAAGGGCCAAAATAATGGATATAACCATTAGAACCATTTGATATCTAGGGAATTGATTTCATGGGGTCCATCACATTGATCTCAAATGGAAAGTCATATATAATTGTGAATATTAATTATTGCACCAAGTAAATAGAAGTAGTTGCAATCAAAGATTATATAGCAATAACAACTACAAAATTCTTTTAATAACATGTTGTAAAAAAATTTGGAGTACCTAGAAAACTAATCTCAGATAATGAGATACATTTCACTCAAACTATATATACGAAGCTAATGCAGTGTCTTGTATTTAATAATATACTCACTACACCTTATCATCTCTAAGCAAATGATTAGACTAAAGTCATTAATAGAGAAATTATACACTTATTAACTGTAATTGTTAGTCGATAAGAAGGATTGAAACACTAAGTTTAATGATGTACTATGGACATATCAATCAATCTCAAAAATTCCTATAGGGTATTCTTCATATGAACTTGTTTATGACAAGTTACCTACCTTACCAATTCAAGTAGAAATCAATACCCTAGCCACCACCAATGCACTTAACTTAAATGTAGATCTTTCCTAGAATGAATGACTAATAAATCTTAATCTATTGGATGCAACCTTGTTAGTTACCAAAATGTGTAATAAGATTCATAAGTAATACTCCAAATGTTAACATGACACTAGGATTAGATAGGTTTCTATTAGACTAGGAGATAGAGTCCTTTACTATAACACAAATCATATTACTAAAAAGAATAAGTTTCAATTCTTACAGGAAGGACCCTATATAGTTCATGCTACATGTTAATCTAGGGCTATGCAAATCTATCACCCATCCAAGCCACAAAAACTTATTCTTATCAATATTAAACAAGTCAAAACATTTTTGAACATTCAACCTTTAGGAGACTATACCATACATCATGCTAGACAAACTTTCATTTAGTTTTCTTCTTTTCCTTTTTCAACAATAGTTGTGAGGGAGTCATTTGTTATCCTTAGGCCTTGTGATTTACTTTTAAATTTCTTTTGACATTTTTCCTAATTCTTTATTATCTTTCCAAATTCTTCAATTTTTTCTTAATTCTTTACTATCTTTACCATTCTTTGATATGTTTATAGTTCTTATCATTTTTCTATTCTTTGAAATCTTCCACATTCTTCATATGTTTTTCTATTCTTATAATCTCTTATTCTTTATAAATTTTTCTATTAAAGGAATTGTATATTTTAGTAATTGTTCAATAAAGTACCAATAATAAGCAAGATGTATTTCAACAACAAGAATTTTGCCCCATGTTATCAAATCATTGGAAGATTGATTGTATATGCAGTGAGACCACATCATTCATACCCCCATTTTCAATAATAAGAGGTTCTTACCATGGACATAATGACATTCTTATTACAACCAACCAAAATAAATCCATGATCATTATGCCTTGATGGAAAGGTGAAGAACCAAGTAGGAATGATAAGGGTGTGGCATCAAGGGGATTTGTTAATTCTCTAAGCTTCTTCTATGGGTCTCATTATGTTGTAAGGTTGTATCGTTACTTGTGTTCTAATTTTAGCTAGAAGCATGTTCTTGTGCTACCTCACCATGTCACTAGAAAGACATGTTACCCATGCCTAAATGTAGTCCTCCAGTAAGCTTGATACATTAATAACTAATAAAATCACATAATAAATATTCCTGGAGGTACCACTAGAAAGACATGTTACCCATGCTTGAAGGCAATCCTTTGACCAATGGCCAAGTCTCCTTCAAAATAAAATTTACCAAGCCTTTGACCATAACTTGAGGTCATTTAACCAAGCCTAACATCTTCTAGGATATCCAATTTATTGATTTTTTTCATTAAAATTCACATAAATTTTAAAATTTTAAGGATGATAATGTAGATAGGATATCACAACATCTGTGATATCACATCAATAATGTCACATCTATGATATCACCATTATAAATTCCTATATATACATATGATCGTTAGAAAATTTTTCATTTCCAACTTTGAATGCAAGAGGAGTTCAAGGCATTTTTCTCTTAGAGAACCTTCAAAGCTTCCTATCTTCCTCACCCTACATCCAATTTTCACCATTTTAAATCCCTTTAGCTCTTGGAGCACACATCTCTATTGTGGGGGAAATGCTATGACAAATTTGCAAAATTTTTCTAACACCTAGATTATTAATTAAAGGTAAGAATTTTCTAAAATAATGAATTTTTCAATCCTAATCAAAACCAATAAATTCTAAATTTTCTTCTAAGGAAAGTTTTGATACTTTTTCAATAATAAATTATGGATAGGAAATAGGTTTTTGATCTTGTAAATATTTTAATCATCAAATAATTAATAAACCTAAAGGTTTTTTCCAAAATTGGGGCTTTTTTCAAATTTGACAAATTTTTAATATTACAAATCAAATAAACAATAAATTTAGTTATATTTTGAATTTCTAACCAAAACACAAAATCCAAATAGAGGTTATGGATTATTAGGAATTTTTCTAGAATTTTTGGATAATCCTAGAATTCTCTATGATTGTAGATGCCTCTAAAAAGTATACCTAAGATTAGTGGATCGTCATAGCCTAGGAAGAAAAGACCTAGAGGTAAAGTTAAAGGATATGGTGGAGATTTTGCCAAGAAGAAAAAAGCACAATCCTACTCAATTCAACAACCTACACCAATAATAGGGCAATTTGCATAGGTAGAAGTTGCAAAACCACCACCCACTCTAAAATCAAGTCAACAATTAACACTTGATGATGATTGTCTTTAGGCTATTCATGACAAGTCTATCATGTTCACTATCATTCTGGAACTTAATTTTGGCCCATTTATGAAATTTACATTTATAGAAGTATGTGAATAACTACACCTATTAACCTTTTAGCCTACAATTTCTAGCAATAGGGAATGGTACTTAGGAGAGACCTATCAATTTTGGCATAATTAGCAAGATGATGAGAGACTAAGGATTGAAGGCATAACAGTGTCTTATTCAATAGATATCATTGCTAGGATGCTCAATCTACTAAATGTCAAAGCCAACATTGCATAGATTTCTATGAGGTTTAGCACTGACGCAAGAAAACTTTGGTTACAAAGAGCATATAAAACAATTAACAAAGAGTAACCATTTTTGAGAAAATCTATTTCAAAATAGGAACATATCACATTTTTCTTATAAAAGACTAAACAGGATTTCAACCTATGCTATTAGATAAAGCATAATCCTAATGAGAAAATTCCAAGTAAACATGGTTCATTTGCTATTTTTAGATATTTAAAGAATATTTTTAGAGAAGAAAACAAGGAAAACTATACTTCCATTTTCCTACCTAATTAGAAAGTATTGTAGAAATACAACCACTTTGGGGTACATAAATGATGTTTTAAGAAAAGTTCAAAATGCATCATATGTTGAGATATCCAAACCAATGCCTTCATAGAAAGATCAAGTTGAACAACCAGCAAGCACTAAGGTAGCAACAGAATCAACACTAGTGACCAACATTCAAGTTGAGGGAATAGAATAAGTAGGACCCAGTGGGTCAACATGAGCTATAGAATGAGCAAGATGAAGTACGTCACCAAGACAACAAGATTATAGACCTTCAACAAGCCATCTTCAACAAATCGCAAAGATAATAAGCTAGGTAAATCAAGAAGTATCAAGCTTATATAAAGTTATAAATGACCCTAGTAAACCTATAGTATTCATAGGATTGACCAATGATTAAGTTTCTTTGTAGGTTGATGAAGATGATGACAAGGCACAATAGATATTAGGGAACTTTGCATCCATCTAGGTTACATTGGAAATATGAGAATGAGCCACAATTGTGGGTATGTAATACAAGGATGCATAAGGAGTAGCAAAAATAGTAACAAATCATATCAAAGAATCTTTCAATGTCCCTATTATGTCACCATCTAATATTTCTAGAGCCAGAGATGCCCAAACTCTAGTAAGAACATTAGGAAAGGACAAGGAAAAAGGAAAAGAACTCATGACATCAGCAGAACATGAAGATGTATTAAATAGACTACTACAAATAGGACAAGTGATACAAAATCTTTTTGATATCCATTGTGATATCATTGTAGAAACTAGGATGCAACATGTATATGCAGAAGTACAAAAGTTATAAAGTCAAGGTAGAAAAGCAAGATCCTACATGGTATGTAGCACTAGATTAACTACCATAATTTAAAGATAATGAAATGAATTAAATGATGATAAGGAAAAAGTAGCTAGAAATGGAAAGAAAAAAAGAAAGTTGGGATGCATTAGAATTAAATTCTATAACTGATGCCCATGCCAAGGTCATTATTGCACTTAAAGAGGAGAACAAAAAGATTTTTTGCTGAAAATATGAGGTTAACTAATGTGGACAAAGGAAATCACATGCTTGAAGATAATAGTAACCCACTAAGAGAGTAGTTTGCTCAATTCAATCTAAATGTGAGACAATTATCTAAAGAAAGTAGAATCTTATTAAGTAAATACATGCATGAAGATTCACAGAAGTTAGACATTAAAATTAGTACATGGTAAAATGAGGCCAACAAGCACGAAAAGCTCAAAGAACATTTGAAAGAACAAATGGGCATGTACAAGTAGGTCAATGAAAATAATATTCATATGGCTAAAGGCAAGATCAATTTCATCATGTAGTAATTACCTAATTCATAATCCATCTTGGATAGTCTAACTCTAATCCATCAAATAGAGCTTAAGAATAAAGGCCTGTAGATTTAAGATTTAACATAGTATATGGAGTTGGCAAATCTGTGCTATGCCAACCTTGCCATGTTAATAGTAGGTAGACTAAGAGCATACTAGAATAATAATTAACAACCATGTACTCGATGTATGAAAAGAAGTTTGTAGACAGAAAGGATGCCAAACAGTAATTCCACTTTGCAAAATATGAACTTCAAGTGGTAAAAGCTAGTTATCAGGATTAGAAATATGCAGCAACAAACTTGGCTAGGAGAATTACATACTATCAAGAATTTTAAAAATTATTCAAGGCTTTTCAAGTAGAAAGAATCAAGTTTGCAGCATGATACATGAAGGTAAACAAGTTTTTTCCATAGCTACCTTGTCCTTGGGAAGTACTACCACCAAAGAGCATTGCTAAAATGGCATGGACTATTCATGATCCTAGGATAAAGGAAGAAAAAATTGAGAGCCATGCTGAGTAATTAATAGCTTTAAGAACTTGATAACAAAGGGAAGTGGATGGTGGAAGAAGAATTGTGCTCACTAGGAACCTAAGATGCTATATCACACATTTGTTTTATTTTGTCTTATCTGTCAAATATATCAATCATGTGTCAATCAAGCATTGCATGATAATTTTGTAAATCACTAGAATAAATATATGATATTCATAATCAATTAGTTATTTCATATGTATGTAAATATGTCATTGAGTTTGTAAGACCTCACAATTTTGGAACAACTTTATCCTCCTTTTGTTTTAACTTAATGACAAGTTTCTAATCAGTTGTGAAGGTATGATAAATCAAGTTGTTAGATTTGTACTATGATATCATAGATGTGATATTCTAGATCAATATACAATGTTGTAGATACAATGTAGTGGGTCATAGTCATGCCTATACATATGAGCCCACCATCATGTCAGACTTAACCTTTTGGTCAATTCTTAGCAAAACTCTTGCATTTTTTTTCATAAAGTTAGAGTTAGTTGTGAATGCTTATAGTGTAGTCATTAATAGTTGTACAATATTTTTATTCAAGTTGATTATACCTAGACTCATTTCATTGTCAAAAATAAAGATTAAGATTTTTTCTCATCATTGCAACATCTCAATTAGATTAGATTTACTTTCTTATGCAACTTATATTTCTATATAATTTACTTTTCAATTTCTATTAAATTACTTTGCAGAATAAGTATGATCAATTTTGAGCACAAAAATATAATTTTTTGTTCATGTAGTAGTAGTTATGCTTAACTTACTTAATAGCTAGTCACTTGGTAATTCTAGTAATTGTTATATTAGCCTAGGGCACATTCAATAAGTTAAGAATGGATACTTATTGTTGTTAGGTGACAATAGCTTTCTCTTCACCTTGTTCTTAGTTAACAGAATTTATGTTCACTACACTATGTCTTATCTTAGTATTGTAAGAATCACTCAACATCATTAAAACATATACCTCACTTAGAGTTCAACCATACATTTCAAACTTTGCTAACTCTAGTAAGAAGACAACAATCAAGAACTTATCATCAACTTGCTAGTATACTTACATTGTTCCATCCATGCATTACAATCTAGTCACACGTGTGCATTTGTAACTTGTATGGTTAAGTATTGGGAACTCTCACCACTCATCACCTATGCTAAATTTCTAAGAAAAGGGGATGTACTAAGTTTGCTAGAAATCTTCTACTTAGAATTGCACATCCATGATCTGAGAAGGATGAGATTTTATTTAGATGCATCATGGGGAAGATGTGATACATCCTAATCTTAAAATATGTCTTCTTAGTAAATGTTAAGGACTTGTAGTTCTTGTCATCAATACCATATACTTGCTAGATTCATATCTTTCTAGTTTATATGTTTGAATGGGTGGACACTTTAGTGATGAAACTCCCTTAGTTGGGAATCCAAAGCATGTCTACTATTGCATCAACATAGAAGACAAAGATGTCTCCTATTTTCATTGTGGAATTTGAATATAAATTATTTGAGAATGTTTGGATCACACCTGGATACTACTCTTCATTTGTGGATAACATGGGCTATAGTGGAGATTCTTGCAGTTGTTCTCAAACTACAATGGAATGAACTTCATGAAAGATGCAAAGTTGATTTTAGGCATCATGGTGGTGACCACAGCCTTGTCACTAATTGTTTTGAGACATTTCTTAATGAGTATCACCTTAATTATTACTAAATGTAAAAGTTTCTATTATAGATGTATAGTTTAGGTGAAGTTGCCTTCACTTAGTGTATCTATTACACCTTAGGATTTTCTCATAGTTGTCTCCATGTGTGGGATTATTGCTATTGTGACTCTTGATCATGTCTACGTTCATCTTGGAACCTCCTCTCTCTAGGATGTAATGGTACGCTATCCTCACGAACATGTTTAGGCATCATTTGTAATCATCAAAGGGTTGATGTTAGTTTCTAAAAATCATTCCTAATATTTCAAACCCTTGTTGATCCTTCAATTAGATCATCAGGATTATAAAGTAACTAAAATATTAAGTTATTAATTATGTTAACCATTTTAATTATTAGTTACCTTTATCATTCAAAAAATAAGGTACTAACAAGTTTCAAAACTCGTGTGTTGGTGGCCCCCATAACAAAGAAATTAACTTCAAGAGCTTACAAGTTTTTAAATGGTCCTAATCGAACTTCTAGATTGCTAAATATCACTTAAGGAAGCTTTGAACTCTTGCAATGTTAAAAACTATATTTGCATTTGAAGCAAAATATGAAAAATGAAAAAGTAGGGAGGATGAGGTTGTTGGCTATATATAGTTTTTATCACTATGATATTACAACCCATGCAAAGCATATTTTCAAATATATTTTAAGTTGAAAAATATCTATGTTTGGATTTCTTGTAAAGATTGGAGCCTTTTTAGGACAACTAGACTAATGTTTGGGTCTTAGCATCTACAATATCAGAGCCTACCATGCGATGTCGAATACCTGATATCAGGACCTATCTCCTTTCCTATAAATAAGAGGTGGGCACACTTGGTTTTGCAATAGTTAGTTATGCCCTTAGCCAAACTCTTGTCTTTTCTCCCTCCCAAAGTTAGAATTATTTTTGCATGCCCACAGTAGGAGTCATAAAGTGAAGGATCTTTATTCAAGCATTGTGTACCTAAGCACACCTTGTGTACAACAATAAAGATGAACTTTATGATAAACCTTGCAGCATTCAGAATAGATCAGTTAATGTTATTTTCTGTTATTTAATATTAATGCTCTCTCTCTTACCCTATAACTCTCCTAAGTAAGCACACATAGTACGATCACTTCGAGCATGCGTGCAATACTTGGTAACCTAGTAACGATTAGTGTTTGGTAATCCCAGTAGTGTTACACTGGTTCAGGATGTGTACAGCAAGTGAGAACAAATACTAGTGTTAGGATTAATTAAGGCCTAGTTAATCAATAGTTAAGTTAAATTATTCAGTTATCTCTCTCCTCCCTTATTAGCATAGGACATAAAAAACATGAAAGATATAAAAATCATATGCCTCAAGCTTACTTAACCATACAATCATGACATACAAGTAAGCTTGGGAAGACAACGATTAACCAATCCATTCTTGTTCCACAAAGGTGCATAAGCACTTAGTCCTTGGAATTCGACTGGATTGTGCGTGAAATGCTCGTATTCGTATGGTTGAACATAGGGGTACCTCACCACTCATCATTGGTACCATTACTGGGGACTTAGTCATTTGTGCACTAATTAGAACTTAGGAAATCATTTACATCGTTGGAACGAACCCTTAGGGTTGGCTGAGAAAACGGAAACAATACATTGCACACTGAACAAAAAAGTATGTATTCTTCTTCGTACAAAAGTGCTTCACCGCCTAGGTCTGAAACAGGAAACCATCGACAGCATAATACACATGACATTGATCCGCCAGTCCCTCAACAATTTCGAGTGGTATATATTCATCCCGATGAGTATATACCAGACTTCATCTTTATCCTCCATCAAGATGAACAACTGCATTGGCAAGACTTAGAAGGTAACATAGTATTACCTCCCAATCATTGAATCCCGAGCATGCTTCTTCATGCTCTCACACGAATTAGCATGTAACACTTACATATAGAATACATTGTGCAAGACCATGACTTAAGAGAATACTGTTCCATGGAGGCACAACATCAAAGGGACTTGTAACAGGAGAGACATCATAATTCTTTGAAGGGTAAGTGGTCCCAAAATGTCCCACATCTCTTAAGTGAAAATGAGGGTGGTGAACCTGCCTCAAGTAGTCGCCCACACAATGATGTTCCTTCCCTTGACTTTGGCCAAGGGGTTATGTATCATAACCTTCATTCCACTATTCATAACCCAAGTTCTGATACCCATAAGCACAAAGGGTCCAAAAAAGGGACACAGACACATGATAAAGATGGGCANTAAAGGGTCCAAAAAAGGGACACAGACACATGATAAAGATGGGCATTCTGATCGTAATTGAGATCGAGGCTGAGATTTCCAAAGCGAAGGTAGTAGACATCATCATGGTGATGGTTCTCCTTCTTCTTAACCTTCATCATCTCCTTCACCATCTCCTTCAGTATCTGGACGTAGTCATAAAGAAAAATACCATGGAGATAAAGGTAGGCAAAGTGGAAGTAATAAACGAAATAGCTAGGAAAGGGGACGAGGGCACTCTAGAGAATCACAACATAAAAGAAGGGAGAGTAGAGAACAACTTAGGCAGCATAGATGCCATGGACAAGATGATCACGATAAACCCCTACTCGCTACTCAAACTATGTTAGACATAATTAAGGCTATTAGAATTCCAACAAGGCACCAAAAAGATAGTAGTATCAAGAGATTAGATATGAACAACATCCCACACTTTGAAGGGGGATACAATGCTAATCCTCAAAATCACTTACAAGCATTCCATGATGCGTGTGCCTTACAAAACATAGAGAACGAATGATAAAAATTTAAGGTATTCCCATGAACACTAGTTAAATAAGCGAAAAGCTGGTACTAGTCCTAGAACTGAAATCTATTTGTAGGTGGAGTACCATGTTAGAATTGTTTAACGATAAGTACCAAACGTACACCCAAGTGTCCAACCTGCAAAAGCAAATCCAAGGCTAGAAACAAGGAGGACATGAACCCTTGGATGCTACCATGGGTTGATATTATGCACTGTTACATCATTGTCTTGGCCATGGTTATTCGCAGAGGGATCAACTACGCCATCTCGTAGATGGGCTTAGGCATGAAATGTGAAGAACCCTTGGGACTTATGCCCAAGGAAGACTATTTGAGCTTAGGTTCCATCAAATTCAAAGAATATTGAAGCAAGTTGCTAAGGAAAAAGGTGAGCTATAGAAGAGAGAAAGTATGAAAGAGTATAACTAATATCCTTTCCTCCAAAAGAGAGGGGAGTAAGATTTTGTGAGGACGAAGAAGAGCCACCACTTGAAGAGATGATGAATAGGAAAACTTTGTCTATCCAAAAGTCGACATTAGAAATATCGACAAAGGTAGACCAAATGTGGAATTCCCTAGACAATAGATTTCAAACTATTCTTAAAATAGTAGAGGAGTCTAGAACGCAAGGTAGTGAAAAAAGAAAAAGGAGAGAAGTTGAACATGCACGTAGCAAGGGTAAGTGAAAAGTTATATTCATTGAAGAGGTTGTGGATTCGAAAATAGAAAATGATAGTGGATGTAAGATATGTCAATATGACCATCCTAAGGGATGTTGCCCTATAATCTCACATCTATAAGAGTCTGAGGTGTATGCACTCAACCCACGATTAAACAAAAGGCAAACACCCCAAAGGTTACCTTATCCTCAAGGTAACCTAAGGTAGTTCCACCAACCCTTAACATATTATCCAAGTGGAACTCCACCACAACTAATCGAGTAGTATCAATAGTGGCAATACCCACAATCATGGGGAATGCCACCACCAAGGCAACATTGTCCTTACCGGAAACCCAATCCATATCGATATTATGTGCGGCAGCCAGTCTCCCCATGTGACTCTACTAGTCACGTTACTCCTCAACCTCACTACCAAGCTTGTGAGTATTATAGGACTTCTTCTCCTAAGAGCGATGTTCCACAAACATACCATCCTTCTCATCAAGTCGCATCTCTTCCACCAATAGCTCAACTACCATCCACTCCCACGATGCAAGATGAACTCCTTGCCCAGCTGCAACAATGTAATGCCACAAGGACTGTTAACTCTCAACCTACTATTGGTTCTGAAAACCGCATGAAGAAAAGACCTTTCTTTAGAACCAATAGTCCAACCAAGCCCTTGCAATCACAAGCAGCTGATTCCTTAGATGCCTTAGTATCAATCGAAACTTCAGAGCCTCCTTCAACACAACCACCATACTCAACACATACATTCATGCTAACACATGCCATCATCAATTTGATCAAAGATGGTAATCTTCCTAAGAAATTATCTGATCCTAGGAGTCCTCTGATATACTTACAAATTTCTGGAAATGAGCCATGCAAAGCTCTTTTGGATTCAAGTTCTGGTATCAATTTAATCTCTCAAGAACTGTACAAGGCCTAGAACCTACCTCCACTAAAAAAGAGTAACATCCATTTAGAGTTGGCCAACTAGTCCATCACTATCCCATTGGGACTAGTGGAGGACATTGTCACCACTATTTGTGGTCCAGCTAACTTCCTACTGATTCAAGTAAATAATGGTAAGGGGGACTTCCCAATCATAATGGGAAGAGCATGGCTAAGCACAGTTGACACGTGCCTAGGAATTTATAATCTTTTCCTAGAAATATCAAAGGAAAATACATTCAGAAATATTGAGAAGAAGAAAGTTCCATGCATCGCATACAATGACACGGGGTGTAATTGCATGCAGAGGTCATGGTTTGTGCAAATTTTAGCACTGCCTACATGCAATTAGTGTGCACAAGTGATCAACATACAAAGATGCCTGTATGCAGCAATGACACAACAGGAAGGCACCTAGTGGCTGATAGCTGATCAAGAAAGTAGTTCAATCATATGCATGGAACCAACTAAGGGCTTGACTTGCACTTACATCAATATCATAGACAAATTAGAGCAAGTCCACCACCAACTTCCAAGTCTTAACCTTGAAAATATCAACTGCAGAAAGTTGAAAATCCCTAAAAAATTTAAGTAGGAGCCCCTCGAGCTGAAACCATTGCCCACCGGTATGGAATACATGTTCCTTAAAAATGGAAAATTGATAATTATTAACACTAAGCTTGCTCCTCAACAAAAAGAAAGACTACTGAAGATAATAAATAAATGGTCGAAAGCCTTTACTTGGTCAAATCCCAAATTAACTGGAAGAGATCCTAAGATATGCCAACATAGGATTTACACTGACCCCTACATGAAGCCTTGAAGAAAACCGCAAAGGTGATTGAACCCAAAGCTAAAGCAAGTAGTTAAGGAAGGAATCGAACAGCTTCTCAAGGCTGGGTTCATATACCTCATTACTGATACTGAATGGGTTAGCCCCTTAGTTATTGTGCCTAAAAAGAAAGGCAAATGGAGGGTGTGCATAGATTTCAGGCTACTAAATATGGCAACATTCAAAGATCACTTTCCATTACCATTTGTCGACCAAGTCTTAGACACTATCACAGGGCATCGCTATTACAGTTTTCTAGATGGATATAGAAAATTTAACCAAATACAAATAGCCCCAGAAGACCAAGCCAAGACTATGTTCACCAGTCCTTGGGGAACATTTGCATATAAACAGATGTCATTTGGCTTGTGCAATGTCCTTGCAACATTTCAATAACTAGTTCTAAGCTTATTTCAATAACAGATAGGGAATGGCTTGGAGGTCTTTATAGACGACTTCTCCACTTATGAAGGAAACTTTGATCAAGCCTTGGACTAGTTAAAGAAAGTGTTAAAAAGATGTGTAGAAACCAATTTGAGGCTCAACTGGAAGAAAAGTCATTTGATGATCTAAGAAGACATAGTACTAGGGCACAAAATCTCACACACAGGGATAGAGGTAGATCCTAACAAAATCAAAGTTATCCAAGGAATTACCCGTCAACCGGAAACTGTCAAAGAGATTTAGTCATTCCTTGGACACACTGGCTACTATAGGATATTTATTAAGAACTTTTCAAAGGTTGTCAAACCATTGGTAAAATTAACGAAAAAGGATGTACCTTTCGAATGGACCAAGGAATGCAAATTAGCTTTCCAAACTCTAAAATAAAAGCTAGTAGAAACACACATTCTATATGCTCCTGACTAGTCCAAACCATTCCATATCATGATTGGCATGTCCAACTATGCCTTAGGAGCCATACTTAAATAGTTAGATGACCAGAAGCATCCTTATTAGATCCACTGTGCAAGTAGAAGTATCGCTTGTGCACAACTTAACTACACTACCACAGAGAAAGAATTAGTGACTGTAGTATTTGCACTAGAAAAGTTTACACACTATGTATTGGGATATAAAGTATATATACATACAGATCATAGTGCAATCCAGTTCCTTGTGAATAAGCCAACGGTAAGCCCTCGCATCATATGATGGCTTGTAATCTTACAAGAGTTCAATCTTACAATGATCAATCATAAAGTCACCGAGAACATAATTGCTAATCATTTATCTTGGTTGCGATGGGACAACAAAGAGGATCAGTATCCAATTTCTAATTATTTCCTAGATGAACTTCTCTTTGCAGGTGAGGTAAATAATCAATCACCCATGAAGACAAACTGGTACAGTAGCATTCTTACCTATCTCTTCACCCAACAAATACCACAAGAGTTAAACCTTAAAAAGAAACAACAGTTTTTTCACCAAGCCAAGTACTTTATGGAGATCAATGGGCAACTTTACAAAGTATGTCCCGATGGCTTGGTTCAATGGTGTGTTCCTGATATAGATCAACTGTGAGTTCTCCAAGATGCTCATGAGGATCCTTGTAGGGGTCATTATGTCAGGAGACGAACAGCCATTAAGATCCTTCTTGCAAGATATTATTGGCCTACATTGTTTTGAGACGCCCATCATTTCATCCAATCTTGTGAGCACTATCAACGTGATGGGGAAATGACTACTAGAATGGAGGGTTCACGACAATGGATTTAACCTTTAAAACCCTTCAACATTTGGCAAATTGATTTCATGGGGCCAATTACACCAATGTCCAAAGGAAAAGGTTATATTATTGTTGTTGTTGATTACCTTACAAAATGGGTAGAAGCAGCTACTATTAAGGATTGTACATCATCTACAGCTGCATGATTTATTCAACAAAAAATCATAAATAAGTTTTGTGTGCATCATGCACTTATTTCAAACAATGGTACACACTTCACAGGTGTGACTTTTTAAAAATTAATGCAACGCTTAGGGGTTGAACACAAACTGACAATACCATACCACCCCCAAGTGAACGGTTAGGCCGAAGTCACCAACAGGGAGATTACGAAGATATTGACAAGAACTATTAGCAAGTTTAGGCAAGAATAGAGCACTAAACTGAACAATGCTCTTTGGACATACCGCTTCACATGGAAACTCCCTACAAGCTACTCTCCCTATGAGTTAGTATACAGTAAATTACCAACACTTCCCATTCAAACTAAGCTCTGTACACTATCCATAGCATGTGACCTCAACCTTGGCCTTGATCTAGCACAGAAACAATGGTTAGTAACCCTTAACTTGCTAGATGAAAATCGACTAGCTACCCTGTCATCTAACGAATTGCACAAGGCATTCAATAAACAATGTCATGACCTAAGAATTAGGAAAGTTAAATATCAACTAGGAGATGACGTTCTCTACTAAAATACCACACATGTAACACAACGTACTAAGTTTCAAACACTGTGGGAAGGACCTTATATTATTTATGCAACTTTTCCTTCAGGGGCCATGACAATATACAAACCTGAGAGCTCGAACAAGAAATTGTTGGTCAATGTGCAATAAACCAAACCTTTCCATGAGCTTAGGATAGCCAATACACATGCTACCTCTATTGGTGGGCAACCCTGCTCACTATTTCGAATCTCCTCCTTCCAACTTAGTCATGGGGGAGATATCCACCTATGCTAACCATTCTAGGCCCTCAGTTCTTTTTGAATTTTTGTTTTACACATTTTTGTTTTACACATTTTTCCAACTTTTCTTTTTTTTTTTACACCATCATTCATATTTTTACTATTTCTTTTTTTGCTTAATTTACTTTTATTCATCAACCAATAAGTGCTCATGATGGTGGATTGNTTTTGCTTAATCTACTTTTATTCATCAACCAATAAGTGCTCATGATGGTGGATTGAATTATATCACATTGATTGCTAATGTTTGGTTTTTACCTTTGAATTACGATGCTGATATTAAAGTATGGTTCTTTTGGTAACACAGGCAATGACTCCACATTGTCCACTCATCCATACAACTCTATGGCTCCTTTGGCTTGGAACTGTACAGTCCCCTTTTTCTAAAGTAAACTTGTTAATAAATTAGTGGCTAGGTATTTTTCAAACCAAGGAAATACTCAAGGGATGAAAAGGGTGTGACTTCAAGGGGATTCGATGCATTTGTGCTAGCCATTCTCTTGGGTGCTTGGATGCTTTTTCTTTCCACCATTTTACCATCAATCAAATATCAGGAAGCTAAGTGAATAAAAATAAGTCTTTGCATGGTGTGCTTCTCATGAAAAAAAAAAGTGGGAATTCAAAGCACACCCCTTAGACATAATAAAGCAATATGGGCTACAAGCACTGGTTATGGCACTGGAAAGACATGTTACCCATGCCTAAAGGTTCCCTCTAAATAAGGCCCTTTCTCACTTCCTACTTCTCCATCTCACTCTCCTTGGGATAGTCGTTACTCTTTGTGGAGGCATTCATGTTGCTTCAAGAGGATGGATTGGCCAAGTGTATTGATGCAAGGTCACTAAATGTGGTTGGTTTAATTCCGGATTTGGAATGAGTTCTACTTAGTTACATTAACAATGAAATACACAAGGGACTTTACACAACCTTGTTCTTGGGATTCCATTCCATTCTCTCCTTTTCATCTTTCTTCCCATTTTCCACCTCATTGTCAATTTTATCATTAGTCCATTTTTGGGTTGATGCATTTTTTTTCTTTGGTGAATTCTTGTGGGTAACTTTTTAGCTCTTGCTTCCAAATGACATTCCTAGAGCCTATGGACTCTTTGATTTGTGGGTTTGTTAGGTCATAAAGGGCATGAGCCTACTTTGGGGAGGACCCACTAGCATTCCTTTTTAGTGCAATTATTAACTTCTTCTCCTTAGACATTTCCTGCAATCAATTATTTCTTGTTTCATCCCCATCCATGGCATCCATTTTATTGGTGTTGCCATTGTTATTTTTCCCATCTTTCTTATTCCTCATATTTTTCCATCTTATAGCTATCGAAGATTCGCTCTTAGTTGTGGGGGCCCTAGCACAAATTTTTCAATTTTTTTACATTCTACTATTTGCCTAACCCCTACACCTTGGGTAGTCACCAATGATAAATCTTTGAATCAGTCTTTGCCATAACCACAACTTAGCCAATGCACTTCATATCGAGGCAAGGTATTAACTGCATTGTGGTTTATCTATCCTTGCTCATTTGTGACTGTGTTGTGTGTGCAGATGGTGATCATACAAATAATGGACTAGGCTTGGAGGAAGCACTCAGGATGAACTGGAATTGGAACATTTATGAAAGGAGAAAGTTTGGTGGCATGGCTATGGATAAACAATAAAAGGTGTAGTCTTGGCATTGGCGGCAACATGCTTCATCTTCTTTCTCTCTCTCTTTCTCTTCAAGCTACCAAATAAAGGCTTGGATGCCATTTATGTATGAGTGTTCACCACAATGGTCATGAACACTAATGTTGTCATATGATTATTGATTCGTTCATTGGGCACATTGATTCTATCATCCCATTCCACCATTAGTTGTCAATTAGTCAATAATCCCATACCTTCCCAATATTTTGTAAGGAACTCAAGGACGAGTCTTCATTTGGTCGTGGGGGTGTGATGAACCATAATATCGGAGTCTACCATGCAATGTCAAATACCCAATATTGGGACCTATCTCTTTGCCTATAAATAAGGGGTAGGTGCACTTAGTTTTGCAATAGTTAGTTAGACCCTTAGCCGAACTCTTACCTTTTCTCCCTCCCAAAGCTGGAATTATTTTTGCATGCCCACAGTAGGAGTCATAAAATGAACAAATCTTTATTCGAGCATTGTGTACCTGAGCACACCTTGTGTATGGCAATAAAGATGAACTTTATGATAAACCTTGCAGCATTCAGAATAGATTAATTAATGTTATTTGCAATTATTTAATATTTTTTTAGTTAATTAATGTTCTCTCTCTCTCTCTCTCTCTCTCTCTCACTCTCTCTCTCTCTCTCACCCTACAACTCTCCTAAGTAAGCACACACAATACGATCACTTCGAGCATGCGTGTAATGCTTGGTAACCCAATAATAATTAGCATTTGGTAATCCCAGTAGTGTTGCACTGGTTCAAGATGTGTATGGCAAGTGAGAACAGATACTGGTGTTAGGATTAATTAAAGCCTAGTTAATTAGTAATTAAGTTAAATTAGTCACTTAGTTTTCTCTCTTCTCCCTTATTAGCATAGGACATAAAAAACATCAAAGATATAAAAATCATATCCCTCAAGCTTACTTAACCATATAATCGTGACATACAAGTAAGCTTGGAAAGACAACGATTAACCAACCCATTCTTGTTCCACAAAGGCGCATAAGCACTTAGTTCTTGGAATTCAACCGGATCATGCGTGAAACACTCATATTCATATGGTTGAGTATAGGGGTACCTCACCGCTCATCATAAATTGACTAAGAAATAATGTATTTTAGAGAAAATTTCAATATTAAATACTAAAATTTAATGAAAAGTGATGAGAAATGAGTCCCAGAATCATTCATGGATTCAAAGAAGTATACTAATGTTTTAAAGGTGTGAGGATGATTCAAAGTCATAGTTGATAAGATTTATGTAATTATATGCTTTCAAAGCATGCTTTTGCTCATAATGCCATTGCATAATCACTTCTATAAGTGTCCATGACCACTCTAGAAGTTGAATGTGAATTATGCTTTCATATCAAATAATATATAACTACCTTAATTAGAATCCTACACTATGCTACACAAAATTGTAGACTTTGTAATCACTTTATGTCGGCAAGGTGAGATGGATTAAATAACAATTGTAGAATTTAGACATTAAATATCTTACCATGGTTACAATGGGTCCCACATGTGATGCATGGTTAAAATTGGAGAAATGGGGGATAGGAGAAGGGGATGTTGGAGTTCCAAATTAATTATAATATAGGTAAATCCCGAGATATATAGTTTAACTAGAACTTTATAACTCAACACTACCTACAATAATCAAATCCATAACTTGGAGCTTTCAAATCAAGAGTCTTACTACTAGGCTAACACCTCATTGTTAAGATCATTATCCTTGTCTATTAGGATCTCAAACCAATTCCAACCACTATTAGTGACATTATATTATATCATTCCAAACCCACCAATATGAGACCACTAATCACCACATGAAAACATCATCGCTTAGTAAGAAAATGAGGGAAAAAATGTTAGAAATTTTCATAATAATTGATGAGTGGCGAGGTACCCCTACATTCAACCATACGAATACAAGCATTTCAAGAACTATTCAGTCAAACTCCAAGGGCCAAGTACTTATGAACCTTAATGAAACACTCAGGGTTAATCAATCGTTATCTTCCCAAACTTACTTGTATTGTCATGGTTGTATGGTTAAGTAAGCTTGAGGTATATGATTTTTATAGCTTTTGTATTTTTTATGTCTTCTACTAATAAAGAAGAGGGAGACAGAACTAAGTGGCTAACTTACATTAGCTATTCATTAACTAGTTTTTAAATGTTCCTAACACCAGTATCCATTCCCACTTACCGTACACATCGTGAACCAATGCAACATTGCTAGGATTACCACATGCTAATCGTTACTGGGTAACCAAGCGCTACACGCATGCTCGAAGCGGTCGTACTGAGAGTATTTAACTAAGGGGGTTGAAGGTTGATAGAGATATTAATTAACTAGAAAAGAATTAAACAATAATTAATTACTAATTAGCTTAATATGTATGCTGCAAGGTTTATTATCAAGTTCATCTTTATTGCCATACACAAAATTGTGCTTAGGTACAAATTGCTTGAATAAAGATCTATTCACTCTATGACTCCTACTATGGGCACATAGAAATAATTCTAACTCTGGAATGACAAAACTGCAAGAGTCTAGCTAAGGGTTTTAATCTAATGTATGGGAACCAAGGGCACAACCTCTTATTTATAGAAGATGAGGCAAGACACGATATCGTGTGGTGGATGTGATATTGCATACACGATATCTTGTACGCGATATCGCAATTCATCATACCCCTATGACTGAATGAAAACTCATCCTGGAGTTCCTTACAAAATATTGGGAAGGTATGGGATTATTGACTTAAATGACAACTAATGGTGAATGGGATAACATGTGAACAGATCAACATTACAATACATGGCAACATTAGTGTTCATGACTACAAAAGTGAACACTATACAAAATTGACATCCAGCCTTATTTGGCAACTGAAAGAGAAGAGAGAGAAAAGTAGAAGATGTGTTGCTGCCGACACCAAGATTGTGCCTTTCATTATCCATCCATAGTCACGCTATCAATCTTGTTCCTTGCACAATCATTCCAGCACCAGTCCATCGTGAGTGTTTCCTCTAAGTCCAGTCCATTGCTGTATGATTGCCATCTATACACACAACACAGTCACATATGAGCAAGGATAAGTAAATCATAATACAGTTGATACCTTGCCTCGGTGTAAGGTCCATTGGCTAAGTTGTAATATGGCCAATACGGATTCTAGAGATATAACACTAGTGACTACCCAAGGTGTAGGGGTTAGGAAAAATTGAAAAAATTGGACCAGGGCCCCCATGACTAAGAAAGATCCTCCAGTAGTGATAGAATGGAAAAAGATAAGGAATAAGAAAGATGGAGAAAAAGAAACAACAGAAACATCGATAAAATGGATGTCAGAGATGGGAATGAAACAAAAAAATGTTGATTACGGAAATGTTTAAGGGAAAGAAGTTAACTGATGCACCAAATAGGAATGCCAGTGGGTCCTCCCCAGAGTAGGCTCATGCCCTTTATGCCTTAACAAACCCACATTTAAAGAGTCCGTAGGCTCTGGAAATGTCATTTGGAAGTAAGAGTTAAAGACTTAACCACAAGAATTCACCAAAGAGAAAACAACGCATTAACCAAAATATAGACTACTCATACAACCAGCAATGAAGTGAAAATGGAGAAAGAATGATGGGGAGAAGAGAATGGAATGGAGTCCCAAGAATAAGGTGGTGTATAGCCCCTTGTGTATTTATGGTTAATGTGACTAAGTAGATCCCATTCCAAATCCAGCCTTAAACAATCCACATCTAGTGACTTTGCATTAATACATTTGGCCAATCCATCCACTCGAAGTAACAAGAATGCTTCCACCAAAGAGTCACCACCATTCCGAGGAAAATGAGAAAGGGAGAAGTAGGAAGCGAGAAAGGGCCTTAGTTAGAGGGAACATGTCTGTTTAGGTCCATAACCAGTGCTTGTAGCCCATATGATTATTTTTTCTAAGGGGTGTGCTTTGAATTCTCACTGTTTTTTTTTTCTTCTTTTTTTTTTGCATGAGAACCACACCATGCAAAGACTTATTTTTATTAGCTCAGCTTCCCAATAATGGAGCAATGTTGGAATGGTAAGAAAACTCAAGAAGAAAACATCCAAGCACCCAAGAGAATAGCTAGCACAAATGCATCAAATCCCTTTGAAGTCATACCCTTTTCAGTCCTTCAGTCCTTCCTTAGTTTGAGAAACGCCCAATCACCAATTCATTAATTAAAGTAGGGGACTATACAATTCTAAGCCAAGAGAGACCATAGAAATTCATGGATGCATGGACGACGTGGACTCATTGCATGTTATATCAAAAGAACCACACCTTAGTATCGACATTATAACTCAAAGGTAAAAACCAAACATTAGAAACCAATAGAATACAGTTCATACCACCATCATGAGCACTTATTAGGTGACAAATCTAAAAAATAAAAACAAAACAAACAGTCAAAAAAAGAAATGACAAACTATAAACGATGGTGCAAAATAAAAATAAGAAAAATTAAAGAAATTTGTAAAACAAAAATTTAAAAAGGAACTGAGGGCCTCGAATGGTTAGCAGAGGTGGCCATCTCCCCCATGACTAAGTTGGAAGGAAGAGATCCGAAACAGTGAGTAGGGTCATCCCTTCTCAGAGGTATTATGTGCACTAGTCATTCTAAATTCATGGAAGGTTTTGGTCTATTGCACATTGACTAACAATCTCTTATCAGGCCTCTCAGGTTTGTATATGGTCATGGCTCCTAAAGGAAAGGTTACATGAATAATGTAGGGTCCTCCCCATAGTGTTTGAAATTTTGTACGTTGTGACACATGTGTGGGGTTCCAGTAGAGAACCTTATCTCCTGGTCGATACTTAACCTTTCAAATCTTCAAGTCATGACATTGCTTGTTATATGCCTTGTGCAACTCATTTGATGACAGGGTAGCTAATCAATTTTCTTCTAGCACATTTAAAGCTGCCAACCTTTGTTTCTATGCTAGATCAAGGTCAAGGTGGAGGTCACAAGCTGTTGATAGTGTGCAGAGCTCAGTTTGAATTGAAATCATTGAAATCTTTCCATACACTAACTCATAGGGAGAGTAGCCTATAGGGAGTTTCTAGGTGCAGCGATATGCCCAAAGAGCATCATTCAGTTTGGTGCTCCAATATCCCTTATACTTGCTAATTGTCCTAGTCAATATTTTAGTGATCTCCCTGTTGGTGACCTTAGCTTGTCCATTAGCTTGGGGGTGATAAGGTGTAGTCAATTTATGTTCAACCCCTAAGCGTTGCATTAACTTTCGAAAAGTTGCACCTGTGAAGTGTTTTCCATTATTCGAAATAAGTGCACGTGGCACACCAAACCTATTTACAATTTGTTGTTGCACAAATTATGCAGCTGTAGATGATGTGCAATCTTTAACAGTAGCTGCTTCAGCCCATTTTGTTAAATAGTCTACTGCAACTACAATGTAAGCTTTTTCATTGGACATTGGTGTAATGGACCCCATAAAGTCTATTCCCCAAATGTCAAAGGATTCTAACTATTGAATCCATTGTTGTAGACCCTCCATTTTAGCAGTCATTCCGCCATCACATTGACACTGCTCATAATATCAGACAAATTGATGGGCATCCTAAAATAATGTTGGCCAGTAATATCCTGCACACAAGATCTTAATAGTTGTTCATCTTCATGCATAGTGATCCCCATAAGGGCACTCATGAGCATCTTGAAGAACTCTCAATTGGTCTACATCAGGCACACACCATCGAACCAAGCCATCAGGACACACTTTGTAAAGTTGTCCATTGATCTCCATGTAGTACTTGGCTTTGTGAAGAAACTGTTGTTTCTTCCTAAGGTCCAACTCCTATGGTGTTTGTTGAGTAAGGAGATAGGTGAGAATGCTACTATACCAATTTGTCTCCATGGGTAGTTGGTTATTCACTATACCGGCAAAGAGGGCTTCATCAGGAAAATGATTAGACATTACATATTCATCCTCTTTGTTGTCCCAATGCAATCGAGATAAATGATCTGCAACTATGTTCTCGGTGCCTTTCCAATCGATCATCATTAGATCAAACTCCTGTAGGATTACCAGTCATTGTAAAATATGAGGGATAGCCATTGGCTTTTTCATGAGGAACCAGATTGCACTAAGATCTATGTGGATGAACACTTTGTAACCTAACACATAGTGCCTAAACTTATCCAGTGCAAACACTACAGCCATTAATTCTTTCTCTGTAGTTGTGTAGTTAAGTTGTGCACCGGCGATACTTCTACTTGCACAGTGGATGTAGTAAGGGCATTTTTGGTCATCTAACTGTGTAAGTACGGCTCCTAAGGCATAACTGGATGCATCAGTCATGATGTGGAATGGTCTGGACCAATCAAGATCTTGTAGAATGCGAGTTTCTACTAGCTTTCGTTTGAAGGTTTGGAATGCTCGTTCACATTCCCTGGTCCACTCAAAAGGTATGTTCTTCTTTGTTAGCTCTACCAACGATTTGGCAATCTTGAAGAAGTTCTCAATGACTCTCCTATAGTAGCCAATGTGTCCAAGAAATGACCAAATGTCTTTAACAGTTTCCGGTTGATGGGTGATTCCTTGGATGACCCTAATTTTATCTAGGTCTACCTCTATTCCTGCATGTGAAACTTTATGCCCAAGTACTATGCCTTCTTGGACCATTAAATAGCTTTTCTGCCAGTTGAGCCTTAGATTGGTTTCTACGCATCTTTTCAGCACTTGCTCTAATCGATCCAAGGCTTAGTCAAAACTTGTTCCATAGGTGGAGAAGTTGTCCATAAAGACTTCCACTCTGTTCCCTATCTGTTGTTGGAATATTCTTAGAACTAGGCATTGAAACGTGGCAGGAGCATTACACAAGCCAAACAGCATTTTTCTATATGCAAACGTTCCCCAAGGACTGGTGAACGTTGTCTTGGCTTGGTCTTCTAGGGCTATCTATATTTGGTTGTATCCGCTATAGCCATCCAAAAAACTGTAATAGCAATGCCCTGCTCTGGTGTCTAAGACCTGGTCAACGAATGGCAATGGAAAGTGATCCTTAAATGTCGCCATGTTTAGTAGCCTAAAATCTATGCACACCCTCAATTTGCCTCCCTTTTTAGGCATGATTACTAGAGGGCTAACCCATTCGCTATCAGCAATGGGATATATGAACCCAGCCTTAAGAAGCTATTTTATTTCTTCTTTTATTACTTGCTTAAATTTTGTGTTCAATCGCCTCTGTGGTTGTTTTCAAGGTTTCATGGAGGGGTCAGTGTAAATCCTATGCTGGCATATCCTAGGATCTATTCCAGTTAATTCGAGATATGACCAGGAAAAGGCTTTTGACCACTTGTTTATTACGTTTAGCAATCTTCCTTTTTGTTTAGAAGCAACCCTTGCATTGATGATTACCAATTTTCCATTTTCAAGGATCATATATTCTAGACCAGTGGGCAATGGTTTTAATTCTAGGGGCTCTTGTTTGAATTTTTTAGGAACTTCCAAATTCCCCCAATTGATGTTTTCAAGGTTAAGGCTTGGAAGTTGGTAGCGGACTTGCTCTAGTGCATCTATGCTTTTGATGTAAGTGCAAGTTATTTCCTCAGTTAGTTCCATGCACATGAGTGAGTTGCTCTCTTCATCAGCTATCAACCACTGGGTGTCTTCTTATCGTGTGGCTGCTACATACAGGCACTTTTGTATGCTAATGTCTTGTGCACACCAGTTGCATGCAGGCAATGCTAAACTTTGCACAACCCATGCTATCTACACACAATTGCACCCTGTATCACTGTATGCAATGCATGGAACCTTCTTCTTCTCGATCTTTCCAAAAGTGTTCTCCTTAGATATTTCCAGGGAAAGATCATAGATTCCTAGGCGTGCATCTATAGTACTTAGCCATGCCTTTCGTATTATGATTGGGAAGTCCCCTTTACCATTATTCATTTGTATCACTAGGAAATTAGCTGGGTATGACCACCCACACATAGTGGTGACGATGTCCTCCACTAGTCCCAAGGGAACAGTGATGGACTGGTCAACTAGCTCTAGGCAAATATTGCTCTTCTTCAATGGTAGTAGGTTCCAGGCTTTGTACATTTCTTACGATATTAAGTTGACTCCAGAACCTGAATCTAGAAGAGCTTTGCATGACTCATTCCCAGTGATTTGGAGATAGATTAGAGGGCTTCAAAATTAGAGAATTTCCTAGGAAGGTGGCCAGCCTTGATCTAGTCAGTAACAGCATGTGTTAACATAACCATATGCGTTGAGCTCGGTGTTTGGTTCGAAGGGAGCTCTAAAGCTTTATTTCATGGGGAGGTGTTCAAAGGTTCAACCGCTTGTGGTTGTAAGGGCTTGATTAGACTATTGGTTATGAAAAAGGTCTTTTCTTCATACGGTTGTCAAAACCAATAATGGGTTGAGGATTTACAACCCTTATGGCATTGCATTGCTGTGGTTGAGTAGGGAGTTCCCCTTGCATTGTTGGAGTGGGTGGTAATGGAGCTATTGGTGGGAGAGCTATGGATGGATTTGAAGGATGGTATATTTGTGGGTTATCTCTCCTAGGAGAAGGAGTTCTTGGTAGTGATGTTGTTGTGTAACATGACCAACAGAGTCATGTGGAGAGATTGGATGCTACACATAGTAGCCATATGGGTCAGGTTCCCAGTATGGGTATTGTTACCTTGGTGGTGGCATCCCCCATGACTATGGGTATTGCCATTGTTGATGTTGCTCAATGGGTTGTGGTGGAGTTCCACTTGGATACTATGTTGAAGGTTGGTGGAACTGCCTTGGGTTACCTTGGGGATAAGGTAATCGTCAGGGTGTTTGCCATTTATTCAGTTGTGGGTTAAGTGCATACACCCCAGACTCTTATAGATGTGAGATCACTGGGCAACATCCCTTAGGATGGTGGTATTGGCATATCTTGCATCCACTATCATTGTCCATGTCTGAATCCACAAAATCTTCTGTGATGGCCATTTTGCCCTTACCCTTGTTACGTGCATTTTCCACTTCTCTCTTTTTCTGTTTTGTCATGGTCACTACCTCACTCCCTAGACTCCTCAACAATTTTAAGAACAGTTTCAAACTTACTATCCAAGGAGTCCCACATTTGGTCTACCTTTTCCGATAATTCTAATGTTAACTTTTGGAGAGGCAAAGTTTTCCTATTCACCATCTCTTCGAGTGGTGACTCTTCTTCCTCCTCAAAAAATTTCACTCCCCTTTTTCAGAGGGAAGGATCTTAGTTGTATTCTTCTGCACTTTCTCTCTTTCATAGCTCACCTTCTTCTTTGGCAACTTGCTCTAGCAATCTATGAATTTGATTAGACCTAAGTTTCAATAACCTTCCTTGGGCATACATCCCAAGGGTTCTTCTTGTTTCATGCCTAAGTCAATCCATGAGATGGCGTAGTTGATCCCACTGTGAATAACCATGGCCAGGGCAACGATGTAACAGTGCGTAATAGTGGCCCATGATAGCATCCAAGGGTTCATGATTTCCTTGCTTCCATCCTTGGATTTTCTTCTACAGGTTAAACACTTAGGAGTACATTTGGTACTTATCATTGAAGAGTTCTAACATTGTACTCCACCTCTGAATGGATTCCAGTTCTAAGGACCGGTATTAGCTTTCAACTTCTTTCACTAGTGTCCTTGGGAACAACTTNTAGCTTTCAACTTCTTTCACTAGTGTCCTTGGGAACAACTTTAGTCTTTGCCATTCATTTTTTATGTTTTGCAAGGCACATGCATCATGGAATGCTTGTAAATGATTTTGAGGATCAACATTGTATCCCCCTTCAAATCGTGGGATGTTGTTCATGTCTAACCTCTTGATCCTACTATCCTTTTGGTGCCTTGTTGGAACTCTTACAGCCTCTGTTATATCTAGCATGCTTCTAGTTGCGAGTAGGGGTTCTTTGTGATCATCTCATTAATAGCGTCTATGATTTCTATGTGGTTCCCTACTCTCTCTTCTTCTATGCCTTGATTCTTTAGAGTGCCCTCATCCTCGTTCTCGACTGTCTCGTCGATGACTTTGACTTCATTCCCTTATCCTCACGATTGGTTTCCCTATGACTACATCCAAACACTGAAGGAGAGGGTGAAGATGACAATGAAGGTGAAGAAGAAGGAGAACCATCGTCATGATGGTGTTTTCTACCTTCTCTTCAGTGGTCTCGGCCTCGATTGTGATCACAATCAGAACATCTGCCCTTATCGTGTGTTCATGTTCCTTTGTTGAACACTTCGTGGTTGTGGGTATCAGAACCAGGGTTATGAATAGTGGAGTGGAGGTTCTGATACACCACCTCCTAACCAATGTCAAGAGGAGGAACATCGTTTCATGGCAAACCTGTTGAGGCAGGTTCACCATCCTCAATTTCGCTCAAAATGTGCAGAGCATCATGGGGCCATTTACCCTTCAAGGATGTATGGTATCTCTCCTGTTACAAGTCCCTTTAATGTTGCACTTCTGTGGAATGATAGTCTCTTGAGTCATGATCGTATGCAACGTATTCTACGTATAAAAGTAGCATGCCTATTCGTGTGAGGACACGAAGGAGCATGTTGGGAACTGATCGATCTGGAGGCAACACTATGTTACCCTCCAAGTCTCTCCAACACAATTGTTTGTCTTGGTGGAGAATAAAGGTGAAATTAGGCACATACTCATCGGGATGAGTATATACCACACGAAACTATTGAGGAACTAGCAGATCCTAGTTATGTGTATTATGTCACCAACTACCTCTTGCGTTAGTTCTACGCAGTGAAGTGCTCTTATGCAAAGAAGAAGACATCTTGTCTTGTTTGGTGTGCAATGTACTGTTGTCTCGTCTTTCTTTGATTAACCCTAAGGGTTCGTTCTAACGTTCCAACGATATGAATGATTTCCTATGTTCTACGCAGCACACAAACAACTAAGTCCCCAGCAACAATGCCAATTATGAGTGGCGAGGTACCCTTACACTCAACCATACAAATATGAGCGTTTCACGCATGATCTAGTTGAACACCAAGGACCAAGTGCTTATGCACCTTAATGGAACACTTAGAGTTAATCAATCGTTGTCTTCTCAAACTTACTTATATTTTCATGGTTGTATGGTTAAGTAAACTTGAGGTATATGATTTTTATAACTTTTGTATTTTTTATGTCTTCTGCTAATAAAAGAAAGGGAGAGAGAACTAAGTGGCTAACTTACATTAACTATTCATTAACTAGTTTCTAAATGTTCCTAACACTAGTATCCATTCCCACTTTCTGTACACATCTTGAACTAGTGCAATGCTGCTGGGATTACCAAACGCTAATTGTTACTGGGCCAAGCACTACATGCATGCTCGAAGCGGTCGTACTGAGTGTATTTAACTAAGGGGGTTGAAGGTTGAGAGAGATATTACTTAACTAGGAAAGCATTAAACAATAATTAATTACTAATTACCTTAATCTGTATGCTGCAAGGTTTATCATCAAGTTCGTCTTTATTGCCATACACAAAATTGTGCTCAGGTACAAATTGCTCGAATAAAGATCCGTTCAATCTATGACCCCTATTGCGGGCACATAGAAATAATTCTAACTCTGGAATGACAAAACTGCAAGAGTCTAGCTAGGCGCCACCTCTTATTTATAGAAGATGAGGCAAGACGCGATATCGCATGGTGGATGTAATATCGCATACGCGATATTGCAATTCATCAATAATCAATTAACTAATATGTTTATTTTGTGGACCTTAGCCATTGATTATAAAAGCACCTTCATCACACAAAAGTCATCAAATTTTTGAACTTCAAAGCTACTACTAATCCCATCTAAGTAGTACCTTCATACATGAGTCACATGCCTTTCTAGTGACATGGTGGGACTAGTCCAAGCTATCATGAAATTTTTGGAAATAGCCTAACTCTAGACATTGATATTATGTCTTCCTAGTGGTACCCCAAGAATAAATTTAGATGAATTTATTAATTATCATTTTATTACCCATACAATAGGATAACTTTTAGACATGGGTCACATGACTTTCTAGTGATGTAACAAAGGAAAAAATGTTTTTTTAATGATGTTTCCCAAATATAATAAAAATATAAGTGGTAACACATTAATGTGGGGCTAGTGGGACCCAAGGTGAAAGTCTTAAGAGTCAAAAAATTCCCTTGATGTCATGCCATTGTTCATACCCTCTTAGTCCTCCCTCCTTCCTTTGAAGCATAGTGGTTATGGGTTAATTTAAGTTTTTAATGTGATAGGAACTACATTATTTCAATAACAAGGACCACTTATTCATAGAAATGGATGGATAGACAATGTCTTACTACCAAGTGCAATAATTTCTTCTATAACTTGATACCATAGGAAAATTCCAACACGTGGTGTTGATTTTACATCATGATTAGCAATTTATTAACATAAAAATATAGAATATATCTGCAAATGCATAAAGTAAAAGACCCAAGAAACTATAAAATTATAAAGAAGTTGAAAATAGTAAGAAATAAAAACATATTCATCATCATCATCATCATAGAAATGGAAAACATACTAAGAATTGAAGAATGGAAAAGAATTATAAATTTCTTTAAAAAAAGAAAAATTATAAAAAATTAAAAAATTAAAAATAGCTCAGCTATTAATTTAATTTAAGGCATCTTAACCATGATGAAGGTTTAATAAGATAACAAAAGATATGGTGAGTAACAACAGTTGTGGTAGGCATTAAGATGGGGATGGTTTCCATTGATTCTCTAAAAGGTTTTACCTACTATATATTGATAAGTATGAGCTTTGGTGGATTCAAAGAATGATAGAGTTGTAACGCATAGAATCTATAAATAGCATGGATAATATAGGATACTGTACTGACCTAAATCATCAGTGTAAGGATGGAAGGAAAATAGACACCGAGAGATCGTCGGACAACCACAGCTGACTCTACCTTCGCCCGAGGGCAAGCTTGAAAAGTAAACGAAGGTAGAGTGCCTTGGATGGTTTGCACGCAAATCAACCAAGGACTTCCCCAAGCATAAGCTACGGCTAACGCTGGGGTTATCGTAAACAGTGTAAACGGGATGTAAATGGAATGTAAACAGCGACACAAAATGTAAACCGAGTGTACTGAATTATAAATAAAGCGTAAACAGAGCTATATTGTAAACAAAGCATAAATCGAAGTAAATAATGTAAATGGAAGGCAATGAACTATATTGTATTTTTTAATAAAAAGGTATGCACCGGTCAAAGTGTAGCTGCACGTGTGGATGACAGGTCAAGCACTAAGCCCCGGGATGATGTTTGAAGTGATGTCATGAATGTGAGAAATGCTTGGATACCAACAGTCAGGTGTGCCGAGCACCCAAGGACTGTTGATTCTGCACTTTCTCAGAATTGCCAATCTCTCTAATTTTTTCCCCCTGATTCATGTGAATTGACAGGGTATTTATAGGGTTGGGCCGGGCTCTGGCACAGAATTTCTAGAATGGAATCAACGGCTGGGAGATGAAAGGAAAGCGGATCTAGTGACATGTATCCAATGGACAGTTGTGTTTGGGTTGGATGCATGCTGGCGAGAGTTGGATGTATGTTGGCAAGCTACGTTCTTAACCAGGTGCATCGCATTTTACAATTTATGAGTTATTTAAGCCCATGAAAGTACATTTAATTTAGACCGTGCAGGCCTGACTATCCCACAAATAAAAATTTACAATGAAATGTACAAGGGAAATTTAATCTGTCCTGCTTGAAACTTCTTTGTCCTTGAGTTTTTTCTGAAATTTTCTAGAATTTTCTGGAAGTTGCTGATGTTGAGAATTTTCTGGATTGCTGATGCTAAGAATTTTTTGGAAGTTGCTGATGCTGAGAATTTTCTAGAAGTTGCTAATGCTAAGAATCTTCTGCCATTTTCTAAAATTTTTTCTAGAATTTTCTGGAAGTCGATGAATAGCGTTCACATGATGAATAGTGTTTATGCTATGAATAGTGTTCACATGATGAATAGTGTTCACGCTATGAATAGTGGTCACGCTGATCCTTTATGTTGTGAATAGTGTTCATGTGATGAATAATGTTTTCGTGGATGAATAGTGTTTTACGCATCCTTACGCTATGCAGCGTAAGAAAATGTAGCCCCAACATAATTAACTGAAAACACCTCATTTAAGACCCGAATTTTGATTTTCTGGAGGCTAGGAGCTACTGGGGACTTTCTGTCATTTTCTGAAATTTTTCTGTAATTTTTGGAAGTTGATGAATAGTGTTCACGCGATGAATAGTGATTACGCGGATGAATAGTGTTTACGCGATGAATAGTGATCGCACGGATGAATAGTGTTTACGCGATGAATAGTGATCGGCAAGATGAATAGTGTTTTCTTGGATGAATAGTGTTTTACGCTATGAATAGTGATTTACACATCCTTATGCTATGCAGCGTAAGAAAATGTAGCCCCAAAATAATAGACTAAAAACACCTCATTTAAGGCCCGAATTTTGATTTTTTGGAGGTTGGAAGCTGCTGGGGACCTTGGTGAAGGTCATGGGGGGTCCTTGTGCTTGATTTCGACCTGTTTTGACTCAGTTTTAGGGCCCCAAAAGTTGGTGACGCTTACGCGTTATGATCTGTGGGCCCCAAGGGGACCTTACTTGCTCCATGGTGGGTTGCTTGAAGCTGTTTCAAAGGCTCTAAAGTTGTCTGGAAGTGTTGCTAAAATTTTTGTGATGTTTCATTGGCCCCTCTTTGTTGACGCCTGGAGGAATCCACCCGAGAGGTGTCGACAAAGAAGTGCAAACACCATGAACAAACAAGTACCAAACATTAACCATCAGCCCTTGGCTGGATGTCATCGCATCATTTTCAAAAGTACATGGGATTGGGATTTGGGGAATGTAGTTCAAGATGTAAGGGGACTGGTTGTAACTAGAGGAATTCAGGAGTTGGTCGAGGGTGAAAATTGCGGTTGGAATTTGTGGGAGAGGAATGCTCCCTCATGAACAAGTTATGTCATTGGTTCTTGTCAATAGCCAGGTTTTCAGCAAACTTGGAACCAAGACATAGAATATGCATTCTTTGGAGAAACGGGACTCTTAAAGAGTGTTTATGGGGCCCATTGTGAATAGCCAAAGCCACGCAGTGATGTGCAACATGATCTCTTTGAGACATAGGTGTAACTATTTTTTCAAGACAATTTCCTTCTCGCTTGGGGCTTGTATGAGAATGGCCAATAGTCTTTTGTTTATGGTGTCAACGGGGTCATGAAGACCTTTTCTGTGTATTTTGCTCTTTTTTCGATCTTTTTGAAAGAGCTTGATTTTTGTGCCATGCTAGTGTTTGAGCACTTGCATTTTACATCATGCACTATGTATCATGTTTTCCGTCGCAACTGCTTAGAGAGTTACAGTGTGCAACAGTGTATCAAAAGTTTTGAGGTGAGTAGAATATATCAGGGGGGTGTAATTGAATAGGATAAGGGAGCATGATGGGGAATAGGGAATGTATCAGGATTCGGGAATGTACTTTTGAACGGATTGATTAACCCAGTCATGTGCGTCAGGAAAAACGTGATACCTTATCGTCATGATGAAGTGCATTTATGCACGAACGCCTCAGAAGTGTGATCTTGCAAACACAACTCCAAGAAGACAAGAAAACCACAAATGAAACAATCAGCTAAACACTTTAAACAAGGAGATGGAGTCACCATGTGTAGCTTTTAAAATAGACAGAATCATGAACAGCATCAGTTTCATTAGGCCCCATGAGATGAATCATGCAACAAGTCTTTGTGAAACAAGAACAACCAACTGCAATAACAGATCTTTTCAAGTTTTGCCTGGTCGTCGATGATTTCACCAGTTTATAGTCTTAGCGGATTGTCGTGGGTTAGTTTCATGTCATAATCCCTTGGATGGTGCTAGTTTAGCATCGTAGCGGACGATGCATTGCTAGTTTATAATCATAGTGGACTATGAAGAGGCAAACTAGTTTATATTCTTAGTGGACTCTGGTTGCTAGTTTCATGTCATGGCGGATAGATGTAGCAGGTTAGTGTCAAACCGAACAAAACTCTGTGGTATCAGTTTTAGGTCATGATCCAGGACTGTTCTGTGCTAGTTTATAGTCATAGTGGACTGATGCTTACCTTACTTGTGTAAAGTGTAATGCTGCATGCATGGTCATGCTATGTATTTGCAAGATTATATAAAAAATCAACTAGAAAGAAAACAACATCAAGTGATACCATGTTGTACATAGAGTTGGAATGTATAAAGACTGATGTAATTGCCTGAATTTAATTGTGGTATAAAATGGTTGCATTGTTATCTTTATATTTCATGTAAATATTTTTGTCAGTTTTCATGTTTTTATTGTTTTTCTTTTTTTTCAAGAGTATATGTGTGCAATTAAATGTAACATAAATTTCTAAAGTGTAAAGCAAGATGTAAGGTAAATACTTGGAAAAGAAAGCAATGATCGTGCAAGAATCCAAATCGTAACTTGTAACCTGTAAGTGAAAATTCAATGTAAGATGATGGGAGTTCGTAAATTCTGTAATTTTTTGGCTCTAGTTTAAAACCATTTCAGGCTTGGTACATCAGTTTAAAGTCTTGATGGACTGTTTCATCTGTTGTTAAAGAAAGGATTACCAGTTTTATGCCATGGTGGGCCAAAGATAATAACATTTTCAAGAATTTTTAAATGGAACCAGTCATTTCTGACCGTGGCTAGTTTAATGTCATTGCAGAAAGTTCATAATTTAACATCATTTCGAACGTGTCGTAGTTTAACGTCATTTCGGACAGTTCGTAGTATAACGTCATTTCGAACAGTTCATAGTTTAACGTCATTTCAGATAGTTCATAGTTTAACGTCATTTCGGACAGTTCATAGTTTAACGTCATTTCAGAAAGTTCGTAGTTTAACGTCATTTCGAATAGTTCATAATTTAACATCATTTCGGACAGTTCGTAGTTTAACGTCATTTCGGACAGTTCATAATTTAACGTCATTTTGGACAGTTCATAGTTTAACGTCATTTTGGACAGTTCGTAGTTTAACGTCATTTCGGACAGTTCATAATTTAACGTCATTTTGGACAGTTCATAGTTTAACGTCATTTTGGACAGTTCGTAGTTTAACGTCATTTCGGACAGTTCATAATTTAACGTCATTTTGGACAGTTCATAGTTTAACGTCATTTTGGACAGTTCGTAGTTTAACGTCATTTCGGACAGTTCATAGTTTAACGTCATTTCAGAAAGTTCGTAGTTTAACGTCATTTCGAATAGTTCATAATTTAACATCATTTCGGACAGTTCGTAGTTTAACGTCATTTCGAATAGTTTGTAGTTTAACGTCATTTCGGATAGTTCATAGTTTAACGTCATTTCAGACAATTTGTAGTTTAACGTCATTTCGGATAGTTCGTAGTTTAACGTGATTTCAGACAATTTGTAGTTTAATGTCATTTAGGATAGTTCGTAGTTTAATGTCATTTCGAACCATTCGTAGTTTAACGTCATTTTGGACAATTCGTAGTTTAACGTCATTTCAGACAATTCGTAGTTTAACGTCATTTCGGATAGTTCGTAGTTTAACGTCATTTCGGACAGTTCGTAGTATAACGTCATTTCGAACAGCTCATAGTTTAACGTCATTTCAGATAGTTCATAGTTTAACGTCATTTCGGGCAGTTCATAGTTTAACGTCATTTCGAACAGTTCATAGTTTAACGTCATTTCAGAAAATTCATAGTTTAACATCATTTCGGACAGTTCATAGTTTAACGTCATTTCGAATAGTTTGTAGTTTAACGTCATTTCGGATAGTTCGTAGTTTAACGTCATTTCAGACAATTTGTAGTTTAATGTCATTTAGGATAGTTCGTAGTTTAATGTCATTTCGAACCATTCGTAGTTTAACGTCATTTTGGACAATTCGTAGTTTAACGTCATTTCAGACAATTCGTAGTTTAACGTCATTTCGGATAGTTCGTAGTTTAACGTCATTTCGGACAGTTCATAATTTAACGTCATTTTGGACAGTTCATAGTTTAACGTCATTTTGGACAGTTCGTAGTTTAACGTCATTTCGGACAGTTCATAGTTTAACGTCATTTCGGACAGTTCCTAGTTTAACGTCATTTCGGACAAGTCATAGTTTAACGTCATTTCGAACAGTTCATAGTTTAACGTCATTTCAGAAAATTCATAGTTTAACATCATTTCGGACAGTTCATAGTTTAACGTCATTTCAGAAAGTTCGTAGTTTAACGTCATTTCGAATAGTTCATAATTTAACATCATTTCGGACAGTTCGTAGTTTAACGTCATTTCGGACAGTTCATAGCATTCGTTCTAGTTGTTGAGTTGCCTCTTGATCCTTTGTAGCTTAACATGTGGGGCTGTGCGTATGGGTATGATTTTATATTTTCCTTCCCCTTCATCGGTGATATCAAAGGGTAGCTTTGACCAAGAGACATCAGTAGGAATGGCTCCTATGTCTGCGTCTTCTTGTATTTCTTTAGTGCTAGTTGGATTATGAGTCAACGTTGGGTTCACGTTCTGATGTATGTTCATGGTTTCTTGTTTAGGCTTAACGAACTCAATTTCTAACCCTTGACCTACCTCAAGGTATGAGGAAGTGACCGATGTTGTTGTATCCCCATGTATGATGATTTCACCTCCCTCGTAAGGTAGGTGGATCTCCTGATGGATTGGTGAGGATACGGCTTTGAGTTGAGCTAGACAAGGAGGTCCTAAGATTAGATTAAACCCTGGCATTTCATCAACCACTATGAATTCAGCTGATGTAGGAAACTGGTCACCGGCTATGAAAGCTAAAGTAACCATGCCTTTCACTCTCACACGGGAACCACTGAAAGATCTCAAGAAAGAGGTTGTTGTGGGCTGTACTTGTTCAGTGAGTCCCAATTTTTTGATGATAGAAAAAGGTATTACATTTGTTGCCGCACCATCATCGACATGCACCCAACATATTTTGAAATGATCAACCTGTATTGTTATGAACATAGGGGTCGTGGTGATTTCCCCTATTTTCTCATCTAGCTTAATGTCCTTAACGCGGAAATCTAAGGATGTGGTCTTCGATTCCTGAAGTTGTGGGGATAATACTGCATAAATGGATGGTTCGTCTACAGGAAGATCCTCACTAACAGGAATTGAAGTTAGCATCCGTACGAGAGCTTCTTGATGTACTAGTGAAGTCATTACTAGGTCATACAGACTTAAAGAAGTATTCTTTTGTTTTAAGGCTTGTGTGACCTAGGTCAACGCATTTGCTAGGTCTTTACCGTTTGGGACATTCTTATCCATAGAGATTTCGTCCATTTGACCCAGCATTCATATTTCTTCTGGAGGGGTTTTTATGTTAGTAGCTGAGAATGCTGAGTTTGGGATATGACTTGTGACTTCATTTTTATTTTGGTGACTTGTACTAGGCTCATTAATGGACGAACTCATAGGAATGGTGTTTAGTGGTGTAGGCTTAGGTAGTCCTAATTCGTGTCCATGGTTTTCTCTCTCCGTGCGCTCTCTTTTTTCTCTTTCCAAGCGCTCTCTTATTAGCCTATCGGCAAGACATTCTCGCAAAGGTCATCGAGAAGTGGAGGTGGGTTGTGTGCCAAGGTGTTTTGGCACCTAGACCACAAAAGGAATGGGTCGGTTTTCAGATGGTATGTTTGTTGTGGTGGCAACCGAAGGAGGTATGCGGATGATTAATGGTTTTTGTGGCACGAGAGACATGCGGATGATGAAAGGGGCTTGAGGAGATGTTGGGGTAGGTGTGTTTTCTAAAGGCCTCTAAATCACAAAAGGTCTTCGCGAAACATCTTATCTGTTTTCCATATGGATAGTATTAATCACATATGGTGCATCATTGGTGTTGAGAGGATCCTTGTAGACCCCCATGGATTGGTTTTGATGTCTTATTGGGTTCGCCTCATCGAATGCTACTTCACCCCTATCAATCATGCGTTGTATGTCTTGTTTCAACGTAAAGCAGTAATCAGTCCCATGACCACACCGTTGGTGATATTCACAAAACCTATCCAACCTAAAGCCTTTTGGAATGGGAGGTTCGTTGGTTGTTGCTAAGGCTGGATTTTTGGCCAATTCGCAAAAGCAATCATGTCTTTACGAGGCCGCAGGAGACATTTGGTTGTGTTGAATTAGCCCAGCCTTTAGAAGTTGATCAAGTAGTTGTGAAGGCTTCATGGACAATGGTGTGTATTGAGCAGGGTCTTTCCTTTCGAAGGTACGGGCATGACCTGTGTTGTTGTTTCTTTTTGAGGAATTTTTAGGTGTATGAGTGGGTGTGGTTCTTTCATAGTTGTTTGGGATAGCGGATTGTTTTCCTTCAGCCACTGCTGCTACCATTGTTTTGGATTTATCTTTCCTCGTGTATTGGCTCCTAAAGGTTGAGTAGGCTGGGTCATTACTTGTTTGTGCCACTTCTTCTATGTCTTTGATTTGTACGAATGCTTGGCTCAATGTGCGGGCTTTCAGGTAGTAAAGTTTTGACTTAATAAAGTCATTCACGGCCAACTTAAGGATGGTGAGTAAATATGTTTCAGGGAGAGGTTCGTGAAGTTTTTTTAAGGCTGCACTCCACCTTTGGATAAATTTCTGTGTTGACTCTAATGGCACTTGTTTAACTTGAATCAAGCTATCTAACGTGGCTTCAGGTTTCAAATTGTACTTGAAACGGGTGAAAAACTGATGCAACAAACTCTCTAAAGAAGATATGAAGCTACAGGGTAAAGATCGGTACCAGTCTAAAGCTTTTCTGATTAAGGACATTGCAAACACTCGCAAAATTACATGGGGTCATGCTTGAAGTAAAAGGCTTTCAGTTCTAAATGTCACTAGGTGGGCATTTGGGTCCCCTTCTCCATTGTACTTGGTCAGTTGAGGTAATGAGACTCCTTTTGGCAAGGTCAAGGGTGGAACTGAGGGATCAATTAGGTCATCTTGATAGAAATCTAGTACCTTGACTTCCTCATTGTTGAAATTTTTAAGGCGTTTTAACTCTTCTGCCAACGAGTGCATCATTTTTTGTGTGTCTGCCCATTCTTGGGCAGTAAGCAAACCAGTGGATTGAGTGGATTATGGATGATAATGGTTTAATTGTTGCATTGTTTGTGGAAAGGCAGGTTATTGGGCTAACATTTGTTGTGGGGGGATGGTATTCGGGATTGAGACCATCTATGGAGCCCACTACCCAGTTATAGGTTGTGAGGTAACACCTTGCACATGTTAGGTTGGAGTAATCAATGGTGCCCCATAAATCTGTACCTGGAGTATGTAATGGGTGGATGTGGAAGCTGGTATGACTGATGGTATTCCAATTACTTGAGGTTGGAAGATTGACCTTGCGTTGGTTTGGGGGAGTTGCTGGGACTGCACTGGTGGAGGAATGCTAGAAGTGGACGCATCAAAGTGAATGTTATTGAGCATGGAGAAGATAGGAATGGAATGGGGAATAGGTCCTCAAGTGTTTGTGGATGAAGAAGGAAACACAGTTTCTTCCAGGAAAGGATGGAATAATGGGTTTGTGTGGGCATGGGGGCTAACAGTGTGGTATGATTCTCCATGTTTAGATTGGGCTGCAAAGTCATCTTCTTC
>MNCI01015499.1:78531-93709 GCA_015680685.1 Gnetum montanum
ATTCCATATTCATCTTCTTTGCACATTATTACAGAAAAAGTAACTAGAGCTACTCTATCATAAGCTAGAGAGATATATACAATTGATACACAATTTTCTTTTGACTCTAGATAAACCCTCATGCCAACATTCCCAATTGCAATGTCATTATCCCTTGATTTTCAAAACATTCAATTCAGCAACATTTTCATTTCTATGCCAACTTCATGGTTAATTAACTGTTGCAGAATTCTTTACAAGAAAGAACATAATCCTTCTTGAACAGTTTCAGTTCATTAGGATTCTGTACCTCACCATTTGCAAATAAGTCCACCTGTTCCATGAAATGGTAAAAATGTGCCAACAGCAACATTGAATCTACAACATCATAAATGTGACATAGCAGCCAATTGAGATGCACTAACAAGGATGCTACAACATAGATGCGATGTAGCATCTACAACATGGCATCTACGATATCTTAGCCAATTGATGAATCATCACATAGGATAATCTTGAAGTCCTACAAATTTTATACATTTTTTATATCTATTCAAGTTTTTTGGTTAATTCTTTATAAGCCTTTGAACAAATTTTATAATGCACCACATAGTTTGTCATTTAGTCAATGAATCGGTTAGTCTAAATTAGTCCCACAATTTTGTAATAAACTTTATTCCAATTTTGTCTAACTTGATGATACATTTTTAGTTCATCATGAGAGTGTGATAAAAAATCATTCATGCACATGCGATATTGCATCTATGATATCATAGGTTTTGATGTAATGTCATAGATGTGATGTATCTAGGGATCATTTTAACTACAAATACCACTCACCTACCTTAGTAATGACATCTATTATTGTAGTAGCAAGGAAACTTTATCAATTTTGGAATGTGATTTCGTATAGCAACCAGTGAGTGCTTGTTGTACGGATTTGAACTAGTTGTTTAAATCTTATTTGAATGGCTTGTACTTGAAGACATTTAATAACAACAATAAGATCAAGATCATTTCTTATCCATTGTGGCATTCTAACTTAGTTTAGATTTAATTTTCTTACATTTTACTTTACTTGTTATTTTAATTTCTCACGCACTTAGCTTAGCAATTTACTTTCCAATACATCTGTAAACATGGTGGAATGAGTACAATTAATTCTGAGCATAAATACATTATTGTTTGATAATTTCATTAGTGTTATTACTTGGTATGCCCATGAGTGAACACTTGGTAATTTCAGTCATGATTGTTTAAGTTTAAGATGTGTACATTAAGTCAAGAATGGATGCTCAATGTCCTTAGGCTATATTACAATTTATTTTTATTATATATTAGATTAAACAATTAATTAATTTTTATACTTTGCTTAGTATAACTCATGGTTGTAGGAACATCATTATCATCTATCTCACCATGGACTAAATCATATGCATTAGAACTACACATAATCCAAGTGGAAAGATAATGATCAGTGATTTAATGAATAACTTTGTAAATGATTATATCAATAACTATCCATAGATTATGACATAGTCACTCATAAAACTTCTGGATTATATGGTTGGGCATAGAGTCTAGTTAATCGCTCATCATTGGCTATATCAAAGAGGAGGTTAGGAGGTCCACTCACGAAGGAAAAAAGGAGGGTAGGATGTTAGAACTGAAACTAGAGTTTTTTCTTCTTCTTCTTTTTTCTTTTTTATTTTTAGTGGGAAGGGAGGGTGTGAGACAGGGGGTGTTGAACCCTAAAGTAATTGTAATATAGGTATACCCCAAGATATATAACTCAACATTACCCACCAGAATCGAATCCATGACTTGGAGCTTTCAAATCAAGAGTCTAACCACTAGGCTAACACAATATTTTTGTTGAACTTAAGAAAAGTAGAATGGTATGTTAGATTAACATACTCATGAGAATCAAACTTGTGACTTGCAAATCACATCTTACATATTTTAACAATGAGGTATTAGCCTAGTGGTATAGGTCTTGGCTTGGTAACCCTAGGTCATAGGTTCAATTCTCCTAGGTACCACTGAGTTATGAATTTTTATAAATCTTAGGGTAAACCTCTATTACACTTATTTTGAGTTCCAACACCCCCACAACCTACCTGTTTAAATTAATTGAGCAATGAATAATTAAATTGCAAACATATATAGTCAAAGTTTTAGTACTTACAACTCCTTAAAGATTAAAAACTAGGTATGCTTTATAAATAAGACATTTTTTGTAATTTAAAAGTAGTTGTTTATCATTGCTCAATTAGTTATAGTATGCAAGTTATGATTTAGAAGTCCTAAACTTAATTCCAATGAGCGTGTTTATCTAACATAGTTATATTTAATGAAACTGTAATGAAAGCTCTTTGGCTATATGTCATTGGAGTACATATAGTCATCTAGTTTTGGTTCTAACACCTCCCTCCACTCTTCCCCTTTTCTCCTCTACTTTTTGCCTTTTCCAAATTTATGAATATTTGATTTATTTTAAAATATATACCAATTTACATACAATAGAATATACAAGTTAAAGGAATACATGAATGTTGTAAGTAAAGGATTTAAAACATATAAATTTGTTTGATTACTCTATGATATTTAATAAACTAATTACTTTAGTTACTTAAAAATATTAAGATAGCTTACATAAATGTCATTTGACATCGAGTTTGAACAAACAATGAGGTGTTAGCCTAGTCTTATAGGCCTTGGCCTCATAACTCTAGGTCACAGGTTTAATGCTACTATGTAGTGCTAAGTTATAAACTTGTATAAATCTTAGGGTGTACCTATGTTTTAATTATTTTGGGTTCCAATACCCCAACTTCTAGTTTGAACATCTTCCTTCTTTTAGAGTCTTTTTTGTTTTGTTTTGACTTAGGACATCATTAAAGCTTTTCTCAGTAGAATTAATTTATTTAGAATTGTCATTGTGGATTCTAAATTACTTCCAACTTCTACTGGTGTTTAAATTCCTTCTTCTTGCTTCGATACAAAAATTTTTGTTGATTCTTAAAATGCAAATTTATAATTCAATAAGAAAAAAGTTATGACATCTTCTTTTAGTAATATTGTTACATATAAAATGCTTGATTTTGTTATTTTCTTGGAACCCATAAATAATTGTAATAAAGGTACACCCCAAGATATATATAGTCCAATTAGAACTTTATATGAGTTCTTAGTTGTTGATCTTATATCACAATAATGTTCCTTAGATCGTAGAGACTATGAAGAATTCTAAAGCTTTTGATTTTGTTTTACTTGATGATTTATATGAATCCCTATCAAAAGATATCACTTCACAATAGATATTTTTGCAAATTGTTGGATTTGTTTGCCTCAATAGGGGTTTTACACCAATGATTTTGGCTATCCTTAAATACTATGGAATTAATGCTTTGCATGCTTGCTATTCTTTTAAATCTTTTTAGCTTGTTTAACTAGTAAATTCTGAAATGGTTGAGAAATCATTGGATCTTAAATTTTTAATGGGTCAAAATAATACTTTTATTACATTGGAATGAAAAGTAGATTTTCATCCATATTCTTTTAATTATTATAAAATTTCTTGCTAGATTGAATTACAAAATATTCTTCTTATTTTTCAAAGTATTAAAAGAAAAATTATTAGCAAAAGTGGCACAATTCTGAAGACATGGACAAAAACATTACTAGATGATGAGGAGTGCACATGTTATTTTTTAGAGATTGATTTATAGTAGAAGAAGAAAGAATTAAAACTCAAGGTTGGTAATCAGTGCTTTTTCCAAAAAATTACATATTATAATTTGTGAGGATGTTGTAGCTATTTGATGAGTAGCGAGGTATCCCTACACCCAACCATATGAATCACAAGCGTTCATGCATGATCCAATCAAATTTTATGGATGGGACTAGTTGTGCATCTAGATCATTATGCCTTGATTGTAGTTTGTTATCTTCTGACTTGGACTAGTGGTAGCTTTGTCACATATGGTTTAGTCCAAAGTTAGGCATATTATTCTTGATGTTGTTCAAACCTAAGCTACTCCTAATGATAATAAAAAAATTAATTGTTTAATATAATTAATAATGGAAAGTAAAGTCTAACTAGCCTATGTGCGATGAGTATCCATTGCTAACCTTTTGTACACACCTTGGACTTCATGTAACTACTGCTAAGATTACCAAGGGTACCATTACTAGGTGTACTAAATAATACACTGCTAGGTTACCAAGTAATTACACTTAAGCACTCACAATTAGTTGTACTCATCTCGCTTAATGATAGGAATAATAAAGAGCAATCAATGAAAACATTAACTAAGGGAAAAAGTAAACATTTAAGTAATTAATAATAATAATAATAAAGCTAAGTGGATACTGCAATGATGGAAGTAATCTCAATCTTTATTACCAAACATGTAATGTGTTCAAGTACATCACACTTGAACAAGGATGCTGTTCAATCACTTAACATCATACTACCGACATACACTAGAAAACAAAATTTCTCTAAGTCTACTTAAAATCTATATGAATCTATGAATCTCTCTTCCCCAACCATGCACCCAAGTGTTGTATTTATAGGCTAGCATGAAAGGGACAATATCGAATCCCTGACATCGGAGGTTGTGTCCTAATATTAAATACTTGACATTTTGGCTCTGATATTGGGGCTCTACAAAACATGACTCATCATTCCCCATTGCTAAATGAAAACTCATTCTCGAGTTAAACAAGATCAAGAACAAGTTCTTTACAAAATATTGTGAAGGTATGGGGGATTATTGACTAACTCAAATAAACACACAAATTAACTCTTTCATGTTGTAGTGGTGTTTTACAAAAAAATGGATACATCATGGAAAAACATCAAAACAACAAAATTGGGGAAGTTCATGTAGTTCTTGGAGGCAATGGCTATTCCATGAGCCACTTCCCTTTGTCATTAGGCTTCTAGAATTTATAAACATTCAAGATCATATGCAACTAATCCTCCTCCATTCCTGGATCATGTACCATCTAGGCTAATGAGCCAATGTGTGCTGGAATTGGTATATCCCATGAACACAATAGTTGCGGAAACATTTGATTTGCTTTCATGTATCATGCTATGAACTATTGTTCTTCCTCCTCAAAAGCTCTAGCCTTTTCTTTTAGTTCATAATAATCTGTTAATCTTTTTACCAACCCTAAGGCTACATCTCTTTGCCCATGGTAGCGAGCCTTAATTGTTTTTAATTATGATTTTTCCACATGGAGTTTTTGTATAGCATTTTTCCTATCTACAAAATCTTTTTCATACAAGGCATAAGTGGCTACTATTTATTATTCCAACTCATTTCTAAGCTGACCTGTTGTTAACATTGCAAGGTTAGGATAGTGAAGGTTAGCTAATGCCAAGTACTCTTTCAAATCTTCAATCTCCAAGTCCTTGTTCTTCACTTTTTCTTGGTAGACCAAGGCATAGCTATCCCAGATGGGTTGCCAATCAGGATTCTACACTGACATGGAACTAATGAAGGCATTTGCCATCTAGATTTCTTTTTCATTAATCTATTTATATATGCCAATCTAATCTTGGAAGTCCTCTTTCAACTTCTGATGCTTCTTGGCCTCATTTTTCCATGTGATTATCTCAATTGCAAATTTTTGGCATATTACATGGACCTCCTCCACTAAGAGGGTTCAATTTTCTCTAGCCAATCTACTTATATCCTAGTTAACCCTCACCAATTACTCCCTCAACTCATGGATACTTTCTTCCAAAATGTTCTTCTGTTTCTTGATAGTGGGAAACCCGGCATTATCAACAACAACCTGCTCATTTTCCTCTTGTGTAGTGGTCAATGCCTTCGCATGGGTATATGCTTATGCTTCGGCAACTGAGGCATTTCAAACCACTTTCTCTTTTTCTTGTTCAATAGCTTTGTTTTGTTCAATCAATTGACCTAACTACTTTGTTCAAAATTGTTCCAATTTGTCAAGCGTAACGAACTAGGAAGGATCCCTTCTTTCAACTCTTAGGGTGGTGAGCTCTTGTTGCAATCTATGCACTTCTACTTCTACATGCTTTTCCCTAGTCTCTGCCATGCCTAATTTTCCTTTTGTGGCAATGAGGTCAGATTATACTATAGTGACATCGCCCAGGACGTCAAACAGAGTTAGTGACATCACCCAGGACGTCAAACAGAGTTATTATAACTTGTCTAGTCTACAACAATCTTTCAAGTACATCCTCATGATCAGGAGTCATTGAAGTTCCAGCTAACATTTGTGCATCAATGGTTTTGGTCAAGTCTATTAGAGGCACAACAAGCACATTAAAGGATTCTTTAATGTGGTTTGTGATAACTTCTGCTATGCCTACTGCATCTTGGTGCTGCATGACCATGACTATGGCACCTTCTTCCATTTTGAAAACCACTTGAAAATATGTAGCATTTCCAAAGATTTTCTATGACCACTAGGCTTCTCCTCCTAATTGCAAAGAAATCTACCCCTTTGATGGATCGACAGAAACTATAGGCTACATGGCATCATTGATGACTCATAAGAGGTTTGATTCATCCCTACTTCTCTAACTAAGAGTTTTAGTTTTTCTCTACAGATGGTCCATTACGGGCCTATAGTCATGCAGCAATGGTGGTGGATCTTGCGATTCTCATGGTTGCACTAGTTCTTTCTTGGGCTCCATTTCTAGTTCTTGTTCCAACTCCTTCTCTAGTTCTTATTCTTGTTCATCACCAAGGTCTTTCCTTGGTGCTACTGGTTTAAGAAACTCTAAGAAAGAAGCATTCTAAGCCTTCATGGGAATGTCATTAGTGTAACCTAGGATTTCGATGCACTTGCATATTTTTCTAATTAGGTAAGGGAATGGAAGTGTCAGCTTCCCTACCTTTCTTTCCTTGAACTACCTTTGAATTTCCATGAAGTACAATTAGGTAAGATTGACATTATATTTACCCATCAAGATTGCACTTTCTCTAACTGCATAAGTTGATATTTTGTTGAGCCCTCTAGTTGGGAACAAGTGGTATGTGCCGATTTTGAAGTAAATCCACTCTTCTAGAGTTAACTCATCATATATTTTGTTTTCTTTATTGTATGCTTGCTTCAGCCACAATTTCCTAGTTTCTGCATAAAACCTTGTGGATAGATGCACTACCTTGGCCCCCACATTAGGTATGTTCAAAGCCTCTACAATGCCTTTGACTAAAAAAGAAACAAAGACTCCTCCAATGTTGATAGTGGTGCCTTCTTCCTTATTATCCTAAAATTAGTACATCTCACAGAGGTACCATTCTCCACTTTCTAAGAGGATATTTCATAGAGGTGACACTTAAAGCTGAGTTCTAATCACCTCAAGGAAAAATGCCATGAATGGCCCAAAGTTCATTTTCACAATGACTGTGGTCAACATGAATTGCTCCTGGATGGCTTCAAGGCATTCTTGAGACAACATGAGGCATTATCCTTGCACTATAGCCTATGGTTTTGCAGCCTCTACTTAGACCAACTACCCTATAGCAGGAGCCTCTTAATGAATGCTAAATGACTAGGCCTCTTATTCTCCATGCTTGGTTAGTAGGCCTTATTCTCCTAGTCATCCTCTACCACCCCTTGAGCATTTGCTTGCACCTGCGAAGGTCCTTCTTGTCCTCCTATTTCTAGGACCATCTACAATTAATCAAAAATTTGGTGTTACTAAGGTGTTGTCATTTATCATTAATAGGTTTATACTTTACTCATGACCTTAGCTCATGTGATTGCAAAGTTGAAAAAATTTCCAAAAAAATGTCCAAAAAGTATTAACTTCTTTTATGACCCTTCACAATTCACTTCTTTTTCCTTATGCATGGCCTATAATGATGGTTATGATCCCTTAGGCAAGATAATTAAAACTTCTAGCATACATATGACTGATTTTTTGTTAAGATACTTAAGGTTTTTAACATTCTTACCCTTATAATACCTTCTAGGCTATATCAAATTTCAAAAAATTGATGTACATTTTTCACACAAGCGTCCTCCCCTAAATAAATTGAACACTCTGGGATCAAATAGGTTCAAAAAACACAAGAATCAAAGTGGTATAGAGAAAGATATCACGTGTGGAAGTTGGTTGCGCAGAGCTCTTAGTTGAGAGAGAAAAATTCAAAAACTCCCCTAGGCTTAATTGATGATAATGAATTTTTTTAGCATCATAGGGTCTTATTTATAGATTTTTATGAACCTAATATCGGATATTCGATATCAACTCCCACTTGATATCAAGGGTCTTGAAACTTCATTTTATGAGAACATTTAGCATGGAAAATTAAGCTCTGTGGTTAGTTGGAAGATTTCATGTAAAATCCAAAGTTATAGGGTAAGTGAGAATTCATATTTAGGCATCAGTAGTGTTAAAAGACAAAATCACATGCATTAAAAGCTTTGGAATATGTAAGAAAAGGGGTATTGGATTCATAGTATAGAATGAATTGGTCATATGATAAGGGAAGCTTTTAAGTTTATCATTTATGCATTTAGAAGGTTCAAGATGATGTGGTTGTGCTAGACAAGTACAAGTTACAACAATTATACAAGTGGGTCCTCCCCAAAGTAGGTTCCTGCCCTCAACACCCTTGTATAACCACACCTAAAAATGTCTGTAGGCACCATAGGGGTTGAATGCAATGCATACATGTTGAACAAAATACACATGTTAAAATCACCGATTTGAAAAAATAACTCTATGTCACACAAAACGATAGGTTAGGATCATACGGATAGTGAGATAAGGTGGACTTTAGAAAGGATTGTAGAAATTTGGACGTGAGGTGCCTTACCATAGGCATAATGAATCCTTGTGTGTTCTTAATAGTTAAATTAATCATTAGCCCTATTTTCCAAGATTCAAACTAAGTCCAAATCACATTTCAGTGACATCACATTGTTTTATCTCTTCGATTGACAACCATAAGACTATCACCATTGCAAGGAGCATCATCACTTGGCGTTTTATCCAAGGGAGGAGTTTATTCATGGCATCCCAAGTGCCCCACCCCCCGCCCCCCCCCCCCNAAGCCACCAACCTTCAGGCATGGGTAACATGTCTTTCCATTGGGACCCCTAAAAATTTATTTAGTGCCCTTTTATTTTATTTTATCTATGTCAACCTTACCAGAGGACTACCTTCAAGCATTGGTAATATGTCTTCCTAGTGACATGGTAAGGTAGCACTTATTTTACGCTTGCTCCCAATTTTTATTAGATCTACAAGGATATAATTACAACCTTAGCAACCTGATAGAACATACAGAAGTTGTCAAAGACACTCCAAAAATTCCCTTGATGTGACCCCCTTCACATTCCCACTTGGTTCTTCACTTTTCTATCTACACACAATGATTATGAATTTATTCTTAATTTAATGATGAAAAAGAATATCGTTATGACCATGTTAAGAACCTCTTATTAATGCAATGGATGGATGGATGATGTGGCCTCACTATCCAAATAATTAGTCCCTCATGACTTGACAACATAAAGAAAACCACACCTCAATGGGCTACATGATGTTCTTTTATTCACAAGCGAGATTACTAACAAAGGAAATGAAAACAAAATGTGGAAAAATTTGAAAATGGTAGGAAAAATTTATATCAAGAAATGAGAAAATGATCAAAAATTGTAAAACAAAAATACGAAAAACACCTATTAATTCTAAATGTTAGGATGGGGCATTTCCCCCATGACTAAGCGTTTTATCATGATAAGAATTAATAAGTGGACAGGTAGGCTCCATGCATTTGTGAAATAGTGTTAAACTTTCATTTTCAAGCCACTAGGTGTCTTCTTATTTAGTGGTAGATGTAAAGATAGGTTGTTGCTCACACACTTGGTTGTTAAATGTATGATGCATCAAAGTATGAGTTGTGTGAACCTTGTGGATGTCTAGCCCACGACTTCATCCTTTATCATGATTAGTTATGCATGGATTCGTTTGTCTATCCACGATGCTAGATTCATTGTTTCTAGCAGGTCTTGGAGTAACGATAGATGTTGGCCTTTACAGAGGATTGGAGGACATTGGTTGTGAAAGGAAAGGTGTTACACTTGATTAGCATTATGCTAGTTTTTATGAGTTAGTAGGTTCACAAGTGTTGTGCTTATGTGTGGGAGCCATCTTCAAGAAAGGGCATTTTCGAGATTGTGGTAGGGACCTACTAGCATTATCATGTCTATGCACATTCATAGCAAAAGTAACATTCTTTTCTTGATGTTGTGGTGTTGAACCTTCCTATGTTTCTGGCTATGACATTTGATGGAGTGGAGTATGAGAATATTGAGGATATGATGGAGGGTGATAAGTGTGAGGTGGTGATCCTTCAAAAGATATTACAAGTCGATGACATTTGGGAGAGTGGTAGTAGTGATTTGAGGTAGAGGAAGTAGAACTAGTCAAGGAAACAAGTTATTGAACATAATATCTATACAATTTTGACTGGTAGTAAGGGTAGCTCTAGTGTTATGATGGCCTCCCCCACCACTGTGCATTTTGCCACTATGGTTTATAGTAGTTTTGAGGTTGATAAGAAGTCCCACTAGGATAGTATAGTTGGTTGTAGGACTATTTATAATTACCTTGTAAGAAAGGTAATTTCATGGGCATTTACTTTTGTACGAACTTGGGATTCAATGCAAAAGCCCAATGCTCATGTAGGTGTAGCATGATTGGGTAATAGCCCTTTGGATGATCATATATGCAGATGTCACATCCAAAATCTTCTTTTGTGGTTGAGTCTATAGCCTCAGCTTCTACAACAAATTTTTCTTTTTACTGATAAGTGTTCCTAGTTGTTTCTTGGTTCTTTTTCCTCCTTTTGTTATGATCACTTGGTTCATTTTGTGTTACTCTCTCCTCTATGATTTCTACACAAATTGTAACTTTCTCATTTATCCATTCTGACATCTTATCAAACCTTACTTCAAGTTCATCGATAGACTTTTGTATTGACTAGGTCTGTTGTGAAATCACCTCATCGAGAGCTACCTCTTTTTCTTGATCATAGATGTGGATCTTTTTCTTTTGAAGAGTTGGGTCCTAGTGATATATTTCAACATTCTCCCATTTACATAGCTCTCCTTCTTCTTTTGCCACACACTCGATTAGCTTTTGGATCTGATGGATACCTAGTTCATATAATTGACCTTGAGCATACATCCCAAGGATCTCTCTCGTTTGACTATGAAGCCCATCTATGATGTGGAAAAGTTTCTCTTCTTGAGAGAAACCATGGCCTGGGCATCTATTCAGTAGAGAATAATATCTATCTAAGGCCATAACCAAGGGTTCATGTTGTTCTTGTTTCCATTCTTAGATTTATTTTCTGAGGTTGGACACCCTCGCACAGGTTTGGTATTTTTCATTGAAAAGTTCTAGCATTGTGGACCATCGATGGATTGAATTTGGTTTCAACAATCTATACCACACTTTGGCTTTATCTATTAGTATCCTAGGAAAAATCTTAAGCTTTTGTCACCCACTATCAATGTTTTATAAAATGCAAGCATCATGGAAGGGTTGTAAATGATGTTGTGGATTAGAATCATAGCCTCCCAAAAATTTAGGGATATTATTCATATCAAGCCTTTTCATGCGACTTTTCTTGTGATGCCTATTGGGTATTTTAACTACCTCTGTAATCTGCATCATGCTCTTAGTGGCCAATAAGAATTCATCATCATCAGACATGTCATGGTGAAAATTCCTATTTCTATTTGTCTGATTGTAACAATTTTGTCTATGTTCATTTTGATGTCTTTAAATTTTTCTCGTGGTTTCAATTTCTATCCTTATTTGGACCTCATAGTGGAGCTTTATCCCTATACCTACATTCATCCTTGTTAGAACTAGATATTGAAGAGGAAGAGGAAGATGAGTAACTAAGAGGACTGCCATGGCTTCTATGATGTTCCCCATGGTCCCTTGATTTATCTTTTCTAGGTTTTGAGGAGGCCCTAGGCCTTAAGGCCTCTCCTAGTCTAAGACTTACTTCATCTCCTCCAAGATTGTCTGCCTTAGGTGAATGTAGTCCTTGAGTGTAGTCAAGGTGATCATGAACATATGAAACCCTTGCATGAGGTTGGTCACTCCAATTTTCTTTAATATATATCTCATTAATTCTCCAATGAATGTTCTCTCCATATAATGCATTGTCACTTCCTTATGAAAGAGACTTTATTGTTAGTTTATGATGTGTGTGATTTAATATTTTCTAAAAGATAAATCATTAATGCCTTTACTGTGATTGTGTATAATATAATTAATCTAGATGACTAGCATCATCCTTGAAAATGATGCTAATGATGAGCAATGAGGTACCCCTACATCCAACCATATGAATCACAAATGTTCATGCATGATCCAATCGAATTTCGTCGATGGGACTAGTTGTGCATCTAGATCGTTATGCCTTGATCGTAGTTCATTGTCTTCCCACTTGGACTAGTGGTAGCTTTATCATGTATGGTTTAGTCTAGAGTGAGGCATATGATTCTTGATGTTGTTTGGCCCTAAGCTATTCCTAATGATAATAAAGAAATTAATTATTTAATCAAATTAAAAATGGAAAGCAAAGTCTAACTAGCCTATGTGTGATGAGTATCTATTCCTAACCTTCTGTACATGCCTTGGAGTTCACGTAACTATCATTGGGTTTACCAAGGGTACCATTACTAAGCATACTAAATAATATACTATTGGGTGACCAAGTAATTACACTTAAGCACTCGTGATTAATAACAAGAATAATAAAAAGCAATGAATGAAAACATTAACTAAGGAAAATAATAAACATTTAAGCAATTAAAAAAATAATAATAAAGCTAAGTGGATGCTACAATGATAGAAGTAATCTCAATATTTATTATCGAACATGTAACATGTCCAAGTACATCACACTCAAATAAGGATGTTGTACAATCACTTAACATCACACTACAGGCATGCATTAGAAAACAGAATTTCTCTAAGTTTAATTAAAATCTATATAAATCTATGAATCTCTCTTCCCCAACCATGCACCCAAGTGTTGTATTTATAGGCTAGAATGGAATGGATGATATCAGATCCCCAACATTGAAGGTTGTGCCTCGATATCGAATACTCGACATCGTAGCTCTAATATCATATACCTGATATTGGGACCCTGCAAAACATGACTCATCACTGTTATTTTTGTGAAGGCCATGTTATTCAAATTTGTCATATTCTTGATAAAAAAGTGGTTTATGAAGAAAAGAAATAACAATTTTTAGAAAAGATAAATAATGGTAGATTTCAATAGGCGTAAATATCATCTTGTTAAAAAAGTTATTAAAATTTTACTAATCCTCTTACTTCTAAAAATTCCAATAAACTATTGATATCTAAATAAAATTTCTCTTTTGAAAAAAATAAATTTTCAGTAGGGACTGGTAATAAAAATACTAATGTAGATAAATTTTACTTAATGCAACATTAAAAGAAAAGACCTGCAACTAATGCTTTCAATTTAAAAATCTTAAAGATATCTCATTCTTTTTCTATTTCTACTAGTATTTCAAATGTTTTTTTATCAGATAATGCTTTTTCACTTCTTAAAGATATGAAAATTGAGGATGGAGGCCTCCTCCCCCACATGTCAATGTTAGTTTTATCATGAAATGTTTGTAGCCTTTCCAATAAGTCCCAAGCAAAGATTATTGAGGAATATCTTTTAAACTAACATTTATCTCCAAATTTTCTTTTCCAACAAAAAATTAAGATTTTAACTTATGATATTAGTTTTATTGGTAAATGCATTTTAAAAAATTGTATTGTTTTTTTTACTACTCATAAAGTTAATAAAGGATGTGTAACTATTTTGATTAATAAAAATTAGATTGAGAAGTTTTGAATTTTGGTTTTGACAATCTCAAAAGAGTTATTTGGATTATTTTTCATAATGAGAAAGGTGACTTTGGAATTTGTAATATTTATGCTCCTAATAATTTGAAAGATCAATCAAAGGTTTAGAAATATCTTCTATCTTTGCCTAAAGTTCTTTGGATTATTGGAGTTGATTTCAATATGGTTGAAAGTCATTTACATAAAATTGCTGGTCTTCCTCTTAAAATATATTTTTAAGAAAAAGAAGATAGGTGATTCTTCAAAGAGAAATATTTTATTTCTAATGTTAGCTCTTCATTCTCATCTCATTCAAATAAGAAGTATTATACTTGGTATAATTGTCAACAAGGAAATGATAGAATTTATTGCTGAATTGATAGATTTTGCATATCTAATGTTTCCTTCTGTAAGCCCACAAGGAAGCTAGAAGTGTATACAAATGCTTGTTTGTCAAATTATTTTTCTATTAGTATGTTTCTCTATGGTATTAATTCTTCTTCTTTTCAAAAGTATGAGTTTTTTCATATGAATGCTAATATGTTCATAGGACCTAGTGGGACAAATATTTTAAAAGTCTTTAAGAAACACAAAAAAAAAGCCTATTGGTGATATTAGTTAGATTAACTAGCAGCAACAAGCCACTTGTAGAGTCAAAAATTATACTAAATAGTTTGGAAAGTAATTTGCTAAGTGTAACCGTTAAGTTGAAGAAAATTGTGTAGAATGCAAATTCTCTTAAACCAAAATCCCTTTGATTTTAAAACTCAAAAAGCTTTAGCTAAAGCTCATTACACTAAACAATGTTGGGATACTTTTGAAACTAAAAGTGCTCTTACTAAAAATCCCATGGGTTAGTTAAAGATTGAAGATGAACCTTGATATAATTTATTAAATTTCTAAAAGAAAAGGGTCAAGTACCTAAACTAGAAACACTTTATATGAATGATTGCATCATAAAATATCGTGAGACTATTATTAGTTTTTTAGTAAATAATTTTTCTTCTATTTTTTCTTCTAAAAGTTTTATTAAGCAATCCTTCCCAACCTCTAGTATGCATATTCCTCATCTTATAACATAAGCACATCAAATTATTCTTGAAGCAAAACTTTTATCAAAAGAAATCAAAGTAGCAACCTTTAGTTTACTAGATGATAAACTCTAGGTTTTGATGGTTTTCCTATTGATGAGACGCAACATGCATAGCACCGCGATATCGGGTACGCGATATCGTGACCACCGCGATATCACGTCTTTCCCTGCGATATCGCGTACGCGATATCGCGGTC
>MNCI01015499.1:98911-145051 GCA_015680685.1 Gnetum montanum
AAACACTTGGAATGGAGCAGCACTGAAGCAGCTATGCAAGGAGTAGAATTGAAAATGCGTTTACGGATGCACAACGGAAGGCGCAATCTAGGCGTTGGCAGCAGTAAGACTCTTCTCACTTCTTCTCTTCTCTTCTCTCTCCTCTTTTCTCTCAGCTGCCAAATGTGGCCTGATGTCATTGTAATAAGGTGTTCACCCTTGTTGTTATGAACACCAATTGTGTCAAGTCTTGTAATAAGGATCCGTTCACATGTCACCCCATTAGTTCCATTCCCCTCAATAATCCCATACCTACCTGATACTTTGTAAGGAACTTGAGGACGAGTTTTCATTCAGTCATGGGGGTATGATGAGACGCGACATGCATAGTGCCGCGATATCACGTACGCGATATCGCAGCCGCCGCGATATCACGTACGCGATATTGCAGCCGCCGTGATATCGCATATTTCCCTGCGATATCGCGTACGCGATATCGCGGTCCGCCACCATATCTATAAATAAGAGGTGGCACTCCCTTCATTTCCCAATCCTGGCTAGAAGTAGCGAAGCTCTGGCAGTTTGAACACTCCAGAGTTAAATTAATTTTTCATGTGCCCGCAGTAGGAGTCCTAGAGTGAACGGCTCTTTATTCGAGCAACTTTGTAACCTGAACACAAGTTGTGTACGGCAATAAAGACGAACTTGATTGGATAAACCTTGCAGTACATGGTTTTATTTTATTGTTATTTATTGCTTTCCTAGTGCGCACGAGTACGACTTGATTACGAGCATCTACGGATGTGTACGGCTAATCAAGGAATCGGCTGCTCGTCGCAACGCGTGAGTACGACTTGACTACGAGCATTGTGACTGCTTGGTAACCCAGTAGCGTATTCCAGGATCTGCACTTGGTAATCCCAGTAGTAGTCCAATGTGTACGACTAGTTAAAAAATCGGCTACTCATCGCTAGGCTAGAACGTGTGATAAGTACGACTTGGCTACGAGCATCCACGGGTGTGTACAACTAGCCAAGGAATCGGCTACTTATCACACTTAGGCTACATAGGTGCCTCAGTACGACCACTTTGAGCACTTGCGTTACGTGTGGTGATCCTAGTAACGATTAGCGTTTGGTAGCCACAGTTGCATAGTTTAGGGTGTGTCCGATAAGTGGGAACGGATGCTGACGCTAGTTAATTTAGACTTAGGACATTAGTTAGAGTTAGTTAGTTTCTCAACCCTTTACCTCATAGCTTGGGAGATAAACTGAAAAATACCAAAAAAATCACATACCTCAGACTTGCTTAACCATACACCGTGACATATACAAGCAACCTGGGAAGACAACGAACGATTAACCCCAAGTGTTTCTTGTGGCGTTAAGGCATTTAGTCTACGGAGTTCAACCGGATCGCGCGTGCACGCTCGTATTTGTATGGTTGAGTGTAGGGGTACCTCGCCACTCATCACCTATTAAAATTTTTAAGAAGCATTGGGACATCATTGGAGATGATCTCTTTCATGTTTTCTAAGAAACCATCAAAAAAGTTTCTCTTGCTAAAAATATTAATAAAGTTATGATTCGTCTTCTTCCTAAGAATGAAGATCTTCCACATATTAGTAATTGAAATCCCCTTATTACTCTTCTTAATAATACCTATAAAATTTTAGCTAACATCATGGCTTGCTAAATTCATAAGGTTATTAAAGATATCATCAAAATTAAGTAGACTAGTTTTGTTAAAGCTAAACATATATCTTAAATAATGTTATTATAGCCTTTGAGGGAATGCAATTGGCTTTTGATACTAACAAAGACATTGCTTTTATTAAGTTAGATTCTGCTAAAGCTTATGACAAGACTGAATGGAATTTCATTATTTCTTATCTTTATAAATTAGGATTTGGTGATTGGTTTACTTAACTTGTCTATATTCTACTCATTGATGCTAATGCTCAAATTGGTACTAATTATTGATTAAGTTTTTTCTTTTCTCTTTAATATTCAATTCATCAAGGTTGTCCTTTAGGTCCCTATCTTTTTATTATTGCTATAGATTTTCTTTTACATAATCTACATTATGATCGACAAAGGAATTTCATTAAGGAAATTTCAAATAATGATCAAGGTATGAAATTTCTTAATATGCACTTTGAAAATGATTTCTTTTTATGATTAACAATTCTTTGCAACTTATCAATATTCTTTTCTCTAGAGTAGAGGATTATTGCATGTTATCTAGCTCTAGCAAAAATCTGTTGTTTATTATATTGGTACTATTGATGAGTGGGTTACTCTTAAGCCTTGGAAAATATTTAAAAAGATTTTGTCTTCAAAATTTTAGGAATACCTTTTTCTTTTGAGCTTAATCTTACTATTCTGTAAAATTATGTAGTTGATAAAATTAAAAAGAAGCTTGATAAATGGAAAGAAAAAAAAATCTTACCCTTGTTGGCAAAGTTTTAGGTATTAAGCAAATACTTCAATCAACTTATGTTCATTATTTTAATTGTTGGGCTTCTTCTAACACTTCTTATAAGATAATTAATCGTATTATTTGTTGGTTTTTTTGATCTGCTAAACAACATAAAAAAAGGTTTTTCTAGAGATGCTTGGAATATTTACACTAGTTGTAAAAAAGATGAAGTACTTGGCCTCATTAATTATTATAACTAGGGTATTTCTCTTACAACAAAATGGATTGCAAAGTGCATTAATGAAGATGATGTTTAGATGTTATTTTTAAAAAAGAGACTTATGTAAGGAAAACCTAAGAATAATAACAATTGGTCCTTTAATAACTTTCTTCACTATCTTCTTTTTCCTCGGGACATTTCTATTTCTAGTTCTCTAATTCTTAAAAAAAAAAAATTAGAAAACATGGTGCAAGCTTAGTAAATATTGGAATTACAATCATATTAAATTAGCCCATGGTGGCTTCCTTTTAATAAAGAAGCTTAGGCTACTAATGCATCTAAATTGTGTAATATATGTATACCCCAAGATACATATAATACAATTAGAACTTTATATGAGTCATGAGTTGCTTGGGCTACTAATGCATTTAGATTGTATACTAGTTGGAGTAGATTTGATATCATTGGAGTTTCTTGTTTGCATATGCATGATAGATGGATTACTTGGAATGAAACTTTTAGCCTCTATGATTTGAATAGAAAGAGGAAAAAGAATTTTAAAAAATTAATTTCTAATTAATGAGAGGTGAGGTACCCTTACGCCAAACCATACAAATCATGAAGCGTTCATGCGTGATCCAATCAAATTTCGTAGACTTTGTCATTTCTAGTGCACTAACTCTTTAGAAAGTAAATATAGCCTTAAGTTCAATCCTTTCCCTTCCAATTACACTTGTGATGTTTGTTGGTATGGTTAACTGTAACTGAGGCATTCAATTTTTATCATTTTTATGTTTTATAGTTGGGTGCTTGAATTGTAGATAAAAAGGAATTTGATTAACTCATCTAAATTAACTAATTAACTAATCATTTTAACTAATCTTAACATAAGTATTCGTTCCCACTTTCTATACATGTCCTGAACCCATGTATCCATTGATAGGTGACCAAGCACTACACTACTGGGCATACCAAGTAATAACGCTGCTGGGATTACCAAGAGAATACATGTTATGCTCGAAGCGTGTACTTATGTGTGTAATCTATCTTGTTTAATTATCTCATTAACGTAATAATTGAGAAATATTTAATAATTAATTGAAAACACTTAATAAATACTTGGAAATAGTAAATGCATAAATAAAGTAGCTAATCTATCCAAAGTGCTACAAGGTTTATCAGAAGGCTTGTCTTTATTGTTGCACACACTATCGTGCTCAAGTATAACAATGCTCAAATAAAGATCTGTACACTCAATGACTCCTACTGTGGATTCTCAGAGGAAAAATTCTAACTTTCGAATGAAAAAAATGAAAGAGCTTTACTGCAATTACAATTGACTATGCCATAAATGCGGCTGCAAGTGTGTATTTATAGCCAAAAATCCAGAAAATTGACATTGCATCGACGAGGCCTCATTAACGCATGGTAAGATGCGTCGACAAGGCCTCATCAAAAAAAACAACTTCACATGACTCATCATACCCCCATGATTGAATGAAAACTCATCCTCGAGTTTTGTTACAAAATTAGAAAAGTAGGGAATTATTGACTGACTTTTCTTCACACAAAACAAACTGACTGAATTGACAAAAAATGAAGTGTACAGATCAACACATTACAAAAAATGAAGGTGTTCAAGACACAAAATTAAACATCATGATTCAACTCTTCAAAACTAAACAACACATTCCTTCATGGTATGAAGCTTGTTGAAAAAGATCAAATGGTCCTAGGTGATGATGGTTCTTGAGGCTCCGAGGGGTCCTCACCGACTTCACACACTGGCAGTAGTTGAGGTGGCTACGATTGTCTTGCTACTATTGTAACCTCAGGTGGGAGGTGGAAAGCATCTAGCAATGCTTTCATTTTCTCCCCCTTACTCCTAGGATCATGCACCATCCACGTATCTTCCTCAATGTGGGTTGGAACGAGCACATCCCAAGGACACGAGATTGCTAAAAAAAACTCCTTAGCATTGACAACCCATGTAGCAACTTGTTTGCATTCAATGTCAAACACTCTCACTATATTCTTCAACTCCTAATAGTCATTCATCCATCTAGCTAGGTTCTCAGTGATAGATCATTGATCTCTGAATCACCCTCTTAGAGCTTTTGAGTTTAGCATTAGTAGTCTCAAGCTTCTGCTTAGTGTCTTTGTTGTGCTTGAACTCAGCCTCATATAGCAAATACGAGCTAGCCACTTATTTTTCTAACTTTAACCATGGCCATCTAATAGTCAGCATTGCCAGGTTTGCATAATGGAGATTGGCCAACTCCATGTACTCTGTCATCTCCTCAATTTGCAACTCCTTCAAGTGGATCTCTGCTTTGTTGTAGGCATCAATCCCATTAAGGATAGGCTACCACTCTTCCTTGTTGGAGTTGCTGGAGGGCTTCATTTAATTTTTCCTTTGTCATCTAAATTTATTTTTTGTTCACTTCTTTTTGCAAACTGACCTGGTCCCTATAGTGATTTTTCAGTTTCTCAAATTTGAGTGCTTCATTCTTCCAGGCAGAAATCTCGCTAGCCAATTTCTTGTGCAAAGTGCATACCTCCTCCATTGACAAATTGCGATTCTCCATGGCCAAGTTCCTCAGTTCAGTGTTTACCTTGGTAAGTTGCTCCTGTTGTTGATGAATGAATTCTTACATTTGATCTTTCTACGCATCAACATTTCACAGGCGATGATTCTATATGATCAATGATTCATTATCTTGGCACATCTAATTCAAGTCCTTTTTAATTGAGTATGCTTCGGCTTTAGCTACAAACTATTTAAAGATGGCCATCATTACCTCTTCCTCAACCTTCTGAAATAATTCTTGAAGCTGTTTTATAGCTTCATCTCTTATCACTGTTGGCCTAAGGATTTTTGTTCTACAAATCGAGCATGAATTTCAACAACCTTTGTGATAAAATGTTGATTTTACTCTTTAGCCATTTCTAATTGCCCCTCCAAAATAATACATTTGCCCCTTGCATTCAACAACTTTGACTAGGTTGCAGTGATGTTCTCCAGAAGATCAAAAATGTCTGAAGTCAGTTGCTTGATTCCTACCAATCGTTCCAAAAAATTTTCATGTTGAGCTGCATCTAACTTCCTATTGACCATGCCAACAAACATTTGCACATTTTGGAGTGCAAATACATCTAGTACAGATGCCACGAGTGCATTCAATGCTTCAGTTACATAGTTATCTATCACTTCTACCATTGTCTCTTGCCCATGGTGTTGCATCACCAAGACAATTACCTCTTCGCCTTCCTCCAACCTCATCGAAAAAGTGGCAACATTCCTAGAGATTTCAGGGAATAAATGGTATGTTGCTAGTGACATCGTCACCTCTTGAGCATTGGGATCCAACCTCGAAGGTAGCTACGTTCTTTGGACAAAGAAAATGGGACCACCCCTCTCCATTTGGTTAACTGTTTAGGCCACCTCATTAAGGTGACTCATTGCTAGCTGATACACAAATGGATCCACCCCACTCATTCCTACTTGTTGTTCTTGTTCATTCAAGAGTTGTTCTTAGATTTTTTGCAAAAGTTCAATGGTTGCACAGGCCTTTGGTATTGTTTCCTGAGTGGGTGGTGGTGGTAGTAGCTCCTCTTCTTAGGTTGTTACTAATGTTTTATCCTTCATGATTTTTGCCCATGACGCCACGGGAACAAGCCTAAGAGTGTTATTAGAGTAGCAAACAATGTTTGCCCTTTTGCAAAGTTTTTTGATGAGGCATGGAAGGGGAAGGGTCTTCCTTCCACATTCATTTTCTTTGAAACATTTTTCAATCTCCAAGTATCATAGTTGTGGAAGGTTAATGAGAAACTTCCCACTTAGAGTGGCACATGCTCAGGTGGAGAAAGCAGTCACCTTACTTGGCATCACCGTTGGATTGAGGTGATAGGCCGCAATCTTGAAATAAATATGCTCCATTAGTGTGAGCACACCATATTCCTTCTGATCCATACCATAACATCATTGGGTCCACTTCCTCTTCGCATCAGGATCACCTTTTGTAGACAATTTAGCCAGTTGTGTTCCTATGTTAGGCAACCCAAGTGCCTGCATAATGGCTTCTGCAGAGTAAGACACTTGAATGTCCTTGATCTTGACAATGGACCCTAGCCTTCAACTACTCTAGAAGATANAAGTAAGACACTTGAATGTCCTTGATCTTGACAATGGACCCTAGCCTTCAACTACTCTAGAAGATATAGATCTCTTCCATGTACCATTCCCCACTAGACGTGATGACTAGCCACATGGGAGAGATCTGCAGTTATGTCTTCACATCCTCTGGGGCTTTGTCCAAAAATGGCCCAAAGTTGATCTCTTGAAGGATCAATCTTTGAATGTCTTGAGATTGAATGATGTCTAGGCAGGATTGAGTTAATGTGACCTTAAGCCTTGGCGTGAGTCCAAGCACTTCTCCTCTTTATGATTATTCGGTTGGCACTTCTTCCTTTGGAGTCTGTTGAACAAATTCCACTTCAAGCTCCTCCTGAAGAGGTCCCATAGCATGGGTCACCTCTAGTAGTTCTTGGCCTTCTTCTTGATGGCCCCTTCTAACTCTAGGTCATTTCTCCCATGGTTGTGAGGGTTCTCCTTCCTATGAATGTTTTTTTTTGGTGTCATCTATAATCACAAGAAGACCATGGATTAGCAATCATTATGTAACCTTAAAACAAGTGGGTTACCTTAACTCTTAAGGATAGTTACATTTGGCTAAGTTGTGATTATGGCTGATTTAATTAACCCAATTATCATTTATTTTATGTGTTATTATGAATAATTAATCCCGGAGGTTGTTAGAAGGGTTAACTTGGGAAAAAGTTTATGTTTATATCTGGTTAAGGTTATTAACCCTTTGGGAGAGTTAGGAAAGTTTTCAAAAAATTTCATTGATTTTCCATCAAAAACCTTAAGGTTTGTTGCCCCCCACAATAAAGATCTTAACTCCAGTAAGTGCAAGATTGAAAAACAAAGTAATTTGTACAAACGGTTAGGAAGTTATGAGCTCTAGAAAGTTTTGGACTCTCAAAAATTACAAAAAATTCCCTATGTTATGAGTAATTTGCAAAAAATTCTAAAGTGTCTAATGGTATATATAGGATCTAAGCACTACGTCGATGAGGCCTCGTCAACGCAGTCGGCTATGTGTTTACAAGGACACATAGTCAACAACCACTGTTAACTTGGTCAAACTTTTAAAATATAAGGAATGTTTAGATGAAATTCGGGTCAAATGGAAGCTCATAAGACCAAGAATAATATAAAAACATAAGAAGAGGGTGTTGAAGCTCATAAATTTGAAAAAAATGGAGGAAATGGAGAAAATTGATTTATTTGATGAATGAAATGAGAGATTAAGGAGTATTGAGTGGTTTATGCAATAGAAAATGCGAAAGGTGGGATTGTAGCAATGTCAAAGGTAATGAACCTTAACTAACCAAGCTAAGAGCTATACAAGTGGGTCCTTCCCATAGCAAGGTCATGCCCTTTTTGCCCTTGCATAACCTCAACTAAAGAGTCCATGTGGCCCCACAGTCAATTAATAGTCATGAAAAGTTAAAGACCAACCTGAAAGAATCCATTCAAGAATCCCAACATGTTAGACCAAGACATGGAGCATAACATAGAACATAGTAATGAGGTGAGTTATGGAAACATGGATGGATGATAGAGAAGGTGGAATGGAGTTCCAAGTTGAGCTCATAAGAAGTCCCTTATGGAATTTGTGATTAAGAATGACCTAGGAAGTTCCATCCTTAGTCCAGACCAAAACCATCTTCTTTAAATGACCTCGCATCACCACTCTAAGACCAATCCACCCACACGAGACACAAGAGTGCTTCCACAAAATAACCACCATCCCACAAAAAGAAGAAAAGGGAAGTAGGAAGTGAGAGAGAGAGGGCCTTAGTTAGAGGGGACCTTCAAGCATAGGTGCATGTTGTTTGAGTTTCATAACCAGTGCTTGTAGCACATTTATTTCTCCAAGGGGTGTGCTTTGAATTCTTGTTGGTTTATTTTATTTTATTTTATTTTTGAAATGGGAATCACACCATGCAAGGACACATTCGTGTCAAAGGAGTGTGCTTTGAATTCCCATTTTTTTTTTGTTTTTTTTTTTTTGTTTTTGAAATGGGAACCACACCATGCAAGGACTTATTCATGTTGAAGAAGTGTGCTTTGAATCCCCATTATTTTGTTTTGTTTATTATTATTATTATTATTGAATTGGAAACACACCATTCAACAACGCTATTTGACTTCCTATTAGTGGTTGGTGTGAAACGACAAGAAGTCCATGAAAAATACTCAAGCACTCAAGTAGACGACTACAAAGAGTATTGAATCCCCTTGTTCCTAATTTTGGAACTACCAAGGTTATTGATTGATTAAAAGTTTCTTTAATGAAAAGGGATGTCAAATTGCCAGAATAAGAAAAACCATAGAGTTCATTGGATGGGCAGATGATGTGGATTCACTACTTGTTCCATTAAATAAACCATGTCAAAGTCATCAGACATCAGAATTCAAAAATAGAAACCAAACATCGACAATCACACATTACGCACATACTATCATTAGTAAATAGCAACAGCGGCACTATGTCCTATGACAATAAAGCAAATTTATTGGAAAAAATGAGAAAATATCACACTTGAACAAAAGAAAGCAACATAAAGTAAAATATATAAGAAAGTGTAAAATAATTAAGAAGGTTTAAAGGTACTAAAGATGGTGTAAAATTAAAAAGATTCAAAAATCAAAAATATGAAAAACAAAAAAGGAAGAAAATTGAGAGGCCATGGTAATGGTCAACATGGATGGCCATCTCCCCCACAACTAAGTTGGAGGGAGGAAATCCAAAAAATAGAATGTGGTTGTCCATCTATTGAGGTGGTATTTACACTGGCCTATCTTAGTTCTATGAAAGGATTGACTTGTTGGATATTAACCAACTGCTTTTTGTTTGGGCTATCAGGTTTGTAGATTAACATAGCCCCAAAAGGAAAGGTTTGATCAATTATATAAGGTCCCTCCCACAATGTTTGGAATTTTTTCTTTTGGGGTACATGTGTGAGGTTCCAATAAAGAACCTTATCTCTTGGTTGAAGTTTTACTTTCCTGATTCTAAGGTCATGATGGTGCTTGCTGAATGCTTTTTTTACCTCATTCAAGGATAGGACCACTAATCAATTTTTGTCTAACACGTTTAAATTGATTCTTTCTGTGCTAGACTTAGATCAAGGTTTAGATCACAGGTCGTTGAAAGTGTACGGAGCTCAAATTGAATCAGGAGTGTTGGAAGTTTCCCATACACTAACTCGTAGGAAGAATAGCCAATATGAAATTTCCAAATTGAACAATAAGCCCAGAGAGCATCATTAAGTTTTGTACTCTAGTCCTTCCTATATTTGCTAATGGTTCATGTTAGTATTTTTGTAATCTCCTAGCTAGTTACCTCTACTTGACCATTGGCTTGGGGGTGGTAAGGTGTTGTTAATTTATGTTCTACCCCCAAGAATTGCATTAATTTTCTAAATGTGGCATCAGTGAAATGAGTTCTACTATCAGAAATTAGTAAATGTGGCACCCCAAACCTATTCATGATATTTTGTTGTATAAATTTAGTAGTAGTGGATGATGTACAATCAGTAATGGCTACTTCTTCTACCCATTTTTTGTAGTAGTCAACTGCCACTATAATATATGCCTTCCTGTTTTACATGGGTGTGATGGTGATGAGTGGCGAGGTACCCCTACACTCAACCATACGAATACAAGCATTTCACGCTTGATTCAGTCGAACTCCAAGGACTAAGTGCTTACGTGTCTTAATGGAACACTCAAGGTTAATCAATCGTTGTCTTCCCAAACTTACTTGTATTGTCACGGTTGTATGGTTAAGTAAGCTTGAGGTATATGATTTTTATAACTTTTTACCTTTTTATGTCTTCTGCTAATAAAGGAAAGGGAGAGAAAACTAAGTGACTATCTTACATGAATTATTCATTAGCTAAGTTCTAAATGTTCCTAACACCAGTATCCACTCCCACTTACCGTACACATCCTGAACCAGTGCAGTGCTGCTGGGATTATCAAACGCTAATTGTTATTGGGTTACGAAGCACTACACGCATGCTCGAAGTGGTTGTACTAAGTGTATTTAACTAGGGGGGTTGAAGGTTGAGAAACATATTAATTAAATAGAAAAGAATTAAATAATCATTAATTACTAATTAGCTTAATCTGTATGCTATAAGGTTTATCATGAAGTTCGTCTTTATCTCTCTACACAAAATTATGCTCAAGTACAAATTGCTCGAATAAAGATTTGTTCACTCTATGACTCCTATTGCGGGCACACAAAAATAATTCTAACTTTGGAACAGCAAAATTGCAAGAATCTGGCTAAGGGTCTAAGTCTAACTACCTAGAACAAGGGGCACCACCTCTTATTTATAGAAGATGAGGTAGGATGCGATATAATGTATGCGATATCGTGTGGCGGATGTGATATCATGTGGCGGATGCGATATCGCATACGCGATATCGCGGCTCATCATATCCCCATGACTAAATGAAAACTCATCCTCGAGTTCCTTACAAAATATTGGGAAGGTATGGGATTATTGACTTGAATGACAACTAATGGTGAATGGGATGACGTGTGAATGGATCAATCATTACAATACATGACAATATTAGTGTTCATGACTACAAGAATGAACACTATACAGAACACTATACAAAATTGGCATCCAGCCTTATTTGGCAACTGAGAGAGAAGAGAGAGAGAGAAAAAAAGAAGACATGTTGCTGCTGACGCTAGGATTATGCCTTCCATTGTCCATCCATAACCGTGCCAGCGATCTTGTTCCTTGCACAACTATTCCAGCACCAGTCCATCCTACGTGTTTCCTCCAAGTCCAGTCCATTGTTGTATGGTTGCCATCTACACAGACAACACAGTCACATATGAGCAAGGATAAGTAAATCACAATACAATTGATACCTTACCTCCGTGTAAGGTCCATTGGCTGAGTTGTGATATGGCCAATACGGATTCTAGAGATATTACACTGGTGACTACCCAAGGTGTAGGGATTAGGAAAAATTGAAAAAATTGGACCAGGGCCCCCATGACTAAGAGCGATTCTCTGATAGCGATAGAATGGAAAAAGATAAGGAATAAGAAAGATGAAGAAAAATAAACAATGGCAATGCCAATAAAATGGATGTTAGAGATGGGAATGAACAAAACAAATGTTGATTGCAGGAATGTTTAAGGGAAAGAAGTTAACTAATGCACTAAATAGGAATGCCAGTGGGTCCTTCCCAAAGCAGGCTCATGCCCTTTATGCCCTAAAAATCCCACATTCAAAGAGTCTATAGGCTCTCGAAATGTCATTTGGAAGCAAGAGTTAAAGTCTTAACCACAAGAATTCACTAAAGAGAAAATAATGCATCAACCAAAATATAAACTACTGATACAACTGACAATGAGGTGGAAAATGAGGAAAGAATGATGGGGAGAAGGGAGTGAAATGGAATGGAGTCCCAAGAAAAAGATGGTGTGTAGCCCCTTGTGTATTTATGATTAATGTGACTGAGTAGATCTCATTCCAAATCTAGCCTTAAACAATCCACATCCAATGACTCCACATTAACACACTTGGCCAATCCATCATCTTGAAGTAACAAGAATGCCTCCACCAAAGAGTCACCACCATTCTGAAGAAACAAAAAAGGGAAAAGTAGGAAGTGAAAGAGAGCCTTAGTTAGAGGGAAATTGTTTGTTTAGTTCCATAACCAGTGCTTGTACCCTAGATGATTATTTTTTCTAAGGGGTGTGCTTTGAATTCTCACTATTTTTTTTTCTTCTTTTGCGTCAGAACCACACCATGCAAAGGCTTATTTTTATTGGCTTAGCTTCCCAATAATGGAGCAACGTCGGAATGGTAAGGAAAACTAAAGAAGAAAACATCCAAGCACCCAAGAGAATAGCCAGCACAAATGCATCAAATCCCCTTGAAGTCACACCTTGTTCAGTCTTTAAGTCCTTCCTTAGTTTGAGAAATGCCCAGCCACCAATTTGTTAATAGTTTTATTATTAAAGAAAGGGACTGTATAGTTCCAAGCCAAGAGAGACCATAGAAATTCATGGATGTATGGATGACATGGACTCATTGCCTATTATATCAAAAGAGCCATACCTTAGTATCAACATTATAACTCAAAGGTAAAAACCAAACATTAGCAATCTATAGAATACAGTTCATACCACCATTAGGAGCACTTATTAGGTGACGAATCTAATAAAATCAAAACAACAAACAAAGATAAAAACAAAAACAAACAAAACAAATAGTCACACAAAGAAATGAAAGAGTATAAACGATGTTGCAAAACAAAAATAAGAAAAATTAAAGAAATTTGTAAAACAAAAATGTCTAAAATAAAAACTTAAAAAAGGAACTGAGGGCCTCAAATGATCAGTAGAGGTGGTCGTCTCCCCCATGACTGAGTTGGGAGGAGGAGATCCAAAAGAGTGAGCAGGGTCATCCCTTCTCAGAGGCATTATGTGCACTGGCCATCCTAAGTTCATGGAAGGGTTTGGTCTATTGCACATTGACTAATAATCTCTTATCAGAGTTCTCGGGTTTGTATATGGGCATGGCCCCTAAAGGAAAGATTGTATGAATAATGTAAGGTTTCTCCCTCAGTGTTTGAAATTTTGTGCATTGTGGCACATGTGTGGGATTCTAGTAGAGAACCTTATCTCCTGGTTGATACTTAACCTTTTGAATCTTCAAGTCATGACATTGCTTATTATATGCCTTGTGCAACTCATTTGATGACAGGGCAGCTAATTGGTTTTCTTCTAGCATGTTTAAAGTTGTCAATCTTTTTTTTTGTGCTAGATCAAGATCAAGGTGGAGGTCACAAGCCATTGATAGTGTACGGAGCTTAATTTGAATCGGAAGCGTTGGAAGCTTTCCATACACTAACTCATAGGGAGAGTAAACTATAGGGAGTTTCCAGGTGGAGCGGTATGCCCAAAGAGCATCATTTAGTTTAGTGCTCCAATCTCACCTATACTTGCTAATTGTCTGAGTTAATATTTTAGTGATGTCCCTATTGGTGACCTCATCTTGTCCGTTAGCTTGAGGGTGATAAGGTGTAGTCAATTTATGTTCAACCCCCAAGCGTTACATTAACTTTTGAAAAGTTGCACTTGTGAAGTGTGTTCCATTATCCAAAATAAATGCACATGGCATACCAAATCTATTTACAATTTGTTTTTGGACAAATCATGCAGTTGTAGATGATGTGCAGTCTATAACAGCAGCTGCTTTACCCCATTTCGTTAGATAGTCTACAGCAACTACAATGTAAGTCTTTCCATTGGAAATTGGTGTAATGGGCCTCATAAAGTCTATTCCCCAAATGTCAAAGGCTTTTAGAGGTTGAATCCATTGTTTTAGAGGCAAAATCTTTTGACCACTTGTTTATTAGTTCCAGTAGTCTTCCTTTTTGTTTGGAAGCAAGTCTTGTGTTAATGATTACCGGTTTTCCATTTTTAAGGGTCATATATTCCAAACCAGTGGGCAATGGTTTCAATTCTAGGGGCTCTTGTTTGAATTTTTCAGGAATCTCCAACTTCCCCTAGTTGATGTTTTTAAGGTTAAGGCCTAGAAGTTGGCAGAAAACTTGCTCTAGTGCGTCTATGCTTTTGATGTAAGTGCAAGTTATTTCCTCAATTAGTTCCATGCACATGAGTGAGTTTCTCTCTTGATCAGCTATCAGCCACTGGGTGTCTTCTTATCATGTGGCTGCTGCATATAGGCACTTTTGTATGTTAATGTCTTATGCACACTGGTTGCATGCAGGCAATGCTAAACTTTGCACAACCCATGATCTGTGCACGCAATTACTCCCTGTATTACTGTATGCGATGCATGCAACCTTCTTCTTCTCGATCTTTCCAAAAGTGTTCTCCTTAGATATTGCCTGGGAAAGATCGTGGATTCCTAGGCATGCATCTATAGTACTTAGCCATGCCCTTCCCATTATGATTGGGAAGTCCCCTTTACCATTATTCACTTGTATCACTAGGAAATCAGCTGGGTATGACCACCCACACACAGTGGTGACGATGTCCTCCACTAGTCACAAGGGAACAGTGATGGACTGGTCGGCCAACTCTAGGCAAATATTGCTCTTCCTTAATGGAGGCAGGTTCCAGGCTTTGTACATTTCTTGTGATATTAACTTGACTCTGGAACCTGAGTCTAGAAGAGCTTTACATGGCTCATTCCCAATGATTTGGAGATATATTAGAGGGCTTCTGAGATCAGAGAATTTCCTGGGAAGGTGGCCAACCTTAATCCAGTCAGTAACGGCATGTGTTAACATAACTGTATGTGTTGAGCTCAGTGTTTGGTTTGAAGGGAGCTCTAAAGCCTTATTTGATGGGGAGGCGTTCAGACGTTCAACTACTTATGGTTGTAAGGGCTTGGTTAGACTGTTGGCTCTGAAGAAAGGTCTTCTCTTCATATGGTTGTCAGAACCAATAGCGGGTTGAGGGTTCACAGCCCTTATGGCATTGCGTTGCTGTGGTTAAGTAGGAAGTTCCCCTTGCATTGCTGGAGTGGATGGTAATAGATCTATCGGTGTGAGAGCTGCGGATGGATTTGAAAGATGGTATGTTTGTGGGTTATCTTCCCTAGGAGAAGGATTTCTATAATACTCATGAGCTTGGTAGTAATGTTGTGGTGCAACGTGACTAACAGAGTCACATGGAGAGATTGGATGCTGCACGTAGTAGCCATATGGGTCAAGTTGCCGATAGGGGTATTGTTGCCTTGGTGGTGGCATCCCCCATGACTGTGGGTATTGCTACTATTGACGTTGCTCAATGGGTTGTGGTGGAGTTCCACTTGGATAATATGTTGAAGGTTGGTGGAACTGCCTTCGGTTACCTTGGGGATAAGGTAACTGTCGGGGTGCTTGCCGTTTATTTAGTCGTGGGTTTAGTGCATACACCCTAGAATCTTGTAGATGTGAGATCACTGGGAAACATCCCTTAGGATGGTCGTATTAGCATATCTCGCATCCACCATCATTATCCTTATCTGAATCCACAACCTCTTCTGTGATGGCCATTTTGCCCTTACCCTTGTTACGTGCATTGTCCACTTCTCTCTTTATCTTTTTGTCGTGGTCACTACCTCACTCCCTAGACTCCTCTACAATTTTAAGAACGGTTTTAAACCTACTATCTAGGGAGTTCCACATTTGGTCTACCTTTGCGGATACTTCTAATGTCAACTTTTGGAGAGGCAAAGTTTTCCTATTCACCATCTCTTCAAGTGGTGACTCTTCTTCCTCCTCACAAAATCTCACTCCCCTTTTTTGGAGGGAAGGATCTTGGTTGTATTCTTCCACACTTTCTCTCTTTCATAGCTCACCTTCTTCTTTGGCTACTTACTCTAGCAATTTATGAATTTGATGAGACCTAAGCTCCGATAACCTTCCTTGGGCATACCTCCCACGGGCTCTTCTTATTTCATGCCTAAGTCCATCCACGAGATGGTGTAGTTGATCCCACTATGAATAACCATGGCCAGGGCAACAATGTAATAGTGTGTAATAATGGCCCATGGTAGCATCCAAGGGTTCATGATTTTTTTGCTTCCATCCTTGGATTTGCTTCAGCAAGTTAGACACTCAGGAGTACATTTGGTAATTATCATTGAACAGTTCTAACATTGTACTCCACCTTTGAATGGATTTCGGTTCTAAGGACTGGTACTAGCTTTCAGCTTCTTTCACTAGTGTCCTTGGGAACAACTTCAATTTTTGCCATTCATTCTCTATGTTTTTCAAGGCACATGCATCATGGAATGCTTGTAATTAATTTTGAGGATCAGCGTTGTATCCCCCTACTATCCTTTTGGTGCCTTGTTGAAACTCTTACAGCCTCCATTATATCTAGCATGCTTCTAGTTGCAAGTAGGGGTTCTTCATGAACATCTCATTCATAACGTCTATCGTGTCTACATAGTTCCCTACTCCCCCTTCTTCTATGCCTTAATTCCTTAAAGTGCCCTCGTCCTCATTCTCGACTATCTTGTCGATGTTTTTCACTTCGTTTTCCCTTATCCTCATGATTGGTTTCCCTATGACTACGTCCAGACACTGAAAGAGGGTGAAGGTGATGATGAAGGTGAAGAAGAAGGAGAGCTATTGCCATGATGGTGTTTTATACCTTCTCTTTGGTGGTCTCGACCTCGATTGTGATCACGATCAGAACGTCTACCCTTATTGTGTGTTTGTGTTCCTTCTTTGAACACTTCGTGTTCATGGGATTAAGAACCAAGGTTATGAATAGTGGAGTGAAAGTTCTGATACACCACCTCTTGACCAATGTTAGGAGGAGGAACATCATTTTGTGGGGAACCTGTTGAAGCAGGTTCACCATCCTCAATTTCGCTCAAAACGTGTGGAGCGTCATGGGATCATTTACCCTTCAAAGATATATGGTATCTCTCCTATCGCACGTCCCTTTGACATTGCGCTTTCATGGGATGATAGTCCCTTGTCTCATGATTGCATGCAATGTATTCTACATATAAAAGTAGCATGCCTATTTGTGTGAGAGCATGAAGGAGCATGTTGGGGACTGATCAATCTGGAGGTAACACTATGTTACCCAGCAAGTCTCTCCAACGCAGTTGTTCATCTTGGTGGAGAATAAAGGTGAAATCAGGTACATACTCATCGAGATGGGTATATACCACATGAAACTATTGAGGAACTGGCAGATTTTGATTATGTGTATTATGCCGCCAACTGCCTCTTGTGTTAGTCCTAGGCGGTGAAGTGCTCTTATGCGAAAAAGAAGACATTTTTGTCTTATTTGGTGTGCGATGTACCATTTTCTTATCTTTCTTTGATTAACCCTAAGGGTTCATTCTAAGGTTCCAACAATATGAATGATTTCCTATGTTCTACATAGCGCACAAACAACTAAGTGCCCTGCAATGGCGCTAATGATGAGTGGCGAGGTACCCCTACACTCAACCATACAAATACAAGTGTTTCACACGTGATCCAGTCGAACTCTAAGGACTAAGTGCTTACGCGCCTTAATGGAACACTCAGGGTTAATCAATCATTGTCTTCCCAAACTTACTTGTATTGTCATCGTTGTATGGTTAAGTAAACTTGAGGTATATGATTTTTATAGCTTTTTTCCTTTTTATGCCTTCTGCTAATAAAGGAAAGGGAGAGAAAACTAAGTGACTAACTTACATGAACTATTCATTAACTAAGTTCTAAATGTTCCTAACACCAGTATCCATTCCCACTTACCGTACACATCCTGAACCAGTGCAACGCTGCTGGGATTACCAAACGCTAATCGTTACTGGATTACCAAGCACAACACGCATGCTCAAAGTGGTCGTACTAAGTGTATTTAACTAAGGGGATTGAAGGTTGAGAAAGATATTAATTAACTAGAAAAGCATTAAAAATCATTAATTACTAATTAGCTTAATCTGTATGCTGCAAGGTTTATGATGAAGTTCGTCTTTATTGTCATACACAAAATTGTGCTCAGGTACAAATTGCTTGAATAAAGATCTGTTCACTCTATGACTCCTACTTCAGGCACACAGAAATAATTCTAACTTTGGAATAGCAAAACTGCAAGAATCTGGCTAAGGGTCTAAGTCTAACTACCTGGAACAAGGGGTGCCGCCTCTTATTTATAGAAGATGAGGCAGGACGCAATATCGTGTGGCAGATGTGATATCATGTACACGATATCGTGGCTCATCAGATGGGACCCATGAAGTTAATGCCCCATATGTCAAAAGGTTCTAATGCTTAAATCCACTATTGAGGATCTTCCATGTGAGTGGTCATTCCCTCATCATGTTGACAACATTCACAAGACTTGATGAACTAGTGGGCATCCCTAAAGATTGTAGGCCAATAGTATCCCACCACCAAGATTTTTATGGCCATGCATCTCCTTGCATAATGGCCTATGCAAGGCCCTTCATGAGAATCCTAGAGAACACACAGTTGATCTTCATCAAGGACACACCAACAGATCAAGCCATCAGCACACACCTTATAAAGGTGTCTGTTGATTTCCATGAAATATTTGACCCAATGAAGAAATTGTTGCTTCTTCCTAAAATCCAAGTTTTGTGGCATCTCTTGAGTGAGAAGATATGTGAGGATGCCATTATACCATGTTGCTTTTTTAGGCGTTTGTTCACTTATTGCTCCAATAAAGAGGAGTTCATTTGGAAATTGATTAAAGAGCAGGCTCTCCTTCTCTTTGTTATCCCATCTTAAACGAGAGAGATGGTCAGCAACCACATTCTTTATTCCTTTTCAATCTACCATAGTGAGATTGAATTCCTACAACATCAAGAGCCACTGTGTAACATGAGAGCTCACTATCTACTTATTCATGATGAAGCAAATTGCACTGTCATCCATATGCACAAATACTTTGTAACCCAACACGTAGTGCCTAAACTTTTCTAGCACATACACCACTACCATTAATTCTTTCTCTGTGGTGGTGTAATTTAACTATGCCTCCACAATGCTTCTACTCACACAATGAATATAGTATGGACATTTCTTATCATCCATCTGCGTGAGCACTACTCCCAAAGCATAGTTAGATGCGTTTGTCATGATATGGAATGGTCTGAACCAATCTAGTGCTCATAGGATTAGTGTTTCTACGAGTTTTTCTTTTAATTATTAGATTGCGTGTTCACATTCCTTGGTCCAAATGAAAGGTGCATCTTTCTTTGTAAGCTCTACCAACGACTTTGCAATCTTAGAGAAATTCTCAATAAATCGCCAGTAGTAACTAGTGTGTCCAAAAAATGACCGAACATATTTAATGGTCTTTGGTTGGCGTGTTATTCCTTGAATGACACTTATCTTTTCTAGGTCTACCTTAATCCCTTTTATAAAATTTGGTGCCCTAGCACAATGCCTTCTTGGGCCATAAGATGGCTCTTTTGCCAGTTAAGTCGTAGGTTTGTCTCTACACATCTCTTCAATAATTGCTCAAAGGTATCTCCATAGGTGGAAAAGTCATCCATGAATACTTCAACACCACTACCTATTTGCTATTGAAAGATACTAAGAACCAAGCGTTGAAATTGCAGGGGCATTACATAGGCCAAATGGCATTTTACAATATGCAAAAGTCTGCCATGGACTCATGAATGTTCTCTTGACCTGATCTTCAAGTGCAATTTGGATTTGGTTATAGCCACTATAACTGTCTAAAAAGCTATAATAACAATGCCTAGATATGATGTCTAATACTTGATCCACAAATGGCAAAGGAAAGTGGTCCTTAAATGTTGTCATATTTAACAGCTGAAAGTCGATGCAAACCCACCATTTACCATCCTTTTTCGGTAAAATTATGAGTGGGCTAACCCACTCACTATTCGTGATTAGATAGATGAACCCCACCTTGAGGAGTTGCTCTATCTCCTCCTTAACGATTTGCTTCAATTTGGGTGTTCAGTCGCCTCTATAGCTACCTTCTAGGTTTCATGGTTAGGTTAGTGTAGATGCAATGTTTGCATATCCTTGGATCGATTTCTATTAGCTCTAGATATGACCAACCAAATGCTATTGACCATTTATTCATAACTTTCAACAACTTTTCTTTTTGGTTAGGAGCAAGTTTGACATTAATGATGATCAGTTTACCATTCTTTAAAAATGCATACTTCATACTAGCTGGTAAAGTCTTTAGTTCTAAGGGCTCTTGCTTGAAGTGATCAAGGATTTCCAACTCTCCCCAACAAGTATCATCATCTTCATTAGAGAGTTGGAAATGAATTTGTTCAATATTGTCCATGCTTTCAACATATGCACATGTTAGGCTCTCAATTGGCTCCATGCATATTATGTTACTATCTAAATCAACTATTAGCCAATGGGTGCCCTCCTATTTTATGGCTGCTGCATACAGACACCTTTGAATATTGATCTCTTATGCACACTGATTACATGCTTTAATGTATGTGCTCTTCATTAACCAAATCCTTTGCACATAATTGCACCTATTATCACTGTACACAATGCATGGAATACGCTTCTTCTTAATTTTGCCTAACTCATTTTCCATGGATATTTCTAAAGATAAGTTCCTTATACCCATTCGCATGTTGATCGTGCTTAACCAAGCCCTTCCTAAAATGATAGGAAAGTCATTTTTTCAGTTGTCCACCTTAATTACTAAAAAATCAATAGGATAGGACCACCCACAAACTATGGTCACAATGTCCTCTACTAATCCCAAAGGGACAGTAATCAACTGATCTGCTAGATCTAAACGGATGTTGCTCTTCTTAAGAGGTGGTAGGTTCCATGCCTTGTACATATCATGAGAGATGAGGTTAACTCTAGAACCAGAATCAAGAAGACCTTTGCATGGATCTTGTCTAACAATTTGTAGATAAATGAGCGGACTTCCTAGGTCAAATCTTTTTGTAGGAAGATTGTCGGCCTTGATCCAATCAGAAACAATATGAGTTAGCATTACAGTGCAGATCCTAGGTGACACTTGGTTTAAAGGGCACTTGAAGGTATTTGGTGTAGAGGATGAGGGTGATGGAGATGCAAAACGATCAGCCAAAGTAGGTTGTGAGGGCTGGAGAGGACTGCTAGGTTAGAAAAAAGGTTATTTTCTTGACCAATTATCTAGACCACTTGGTTGAAAAACTGGTTGTAAGTGTATATACCTTGTAGCATTTCGTTGTTGCAACTATGGAAAAAATTCACCCTGCATAGATGAAGTAGTAGGCAATTAGGTTGAAGGTGGAGGTGTAGGTGTAGAGGGATGTGGAGGATGATATGGATATGAATGTGGGTTTTCCCCTCGAGTAGATGGTGAATGTGCTCGATGGTACTCTGGAGGATAATAGTGATGTTGGAATGATGTATGGCTTGCAGAACTTCTAGGGGAGATAGCCTACTGAACATAGTACGTATATGGATCTAGTTGCCTATAAGGGTATTGCTGCCTTGGCAGTGGCATTCCCCAGAATTGTGGTTAGTACCACTATTGGTATTGTTCATAAGGTTACGGAGGAGTTCCACTTGGATAGTAAGCTTATTATTGTTGGTGAAACTATCTTGGACTGCCTTGAGGGTAAGGCAATCATCTTGGAGCTTGCCTACATGCTAGGGGAGGGTTCAATGTGTATACTCTAGACTCTTGTAAGTGTGACGCCATAGGGCAACATCCCTTTCGATGTTCATATTAATAGATGGCACATTTAGTTTTATCATCAGAGTCAGACTCCATAACTTCCTCTACTACAATAGCTTTTCCCTTACCTCTTTGGTAGGCAGTTTCAGCTTCTTTTTGCCTCCTATGATTACGATCATTATTTTTCTCTTTGGATCCTTCAGCAATCTTCAAAGTAATTTGAAATTTTTCATCCAAAGAGTCCCATAACTTATCAACCTTGGCCAAAATATCAGAGATAAATTTTTGGATGGGCAAGGTCTTTCTATTCACCACTTCATCAAGTGGTGACTCCTCCTCATCACAAAATCGAACCTCTCGTTTTGTAATGGAAGGATCCCTATTATACTCTTCAGCACTTTCCCTTTTTCGTAGCTCACATTCTTCTTTTGTTATCTGCTCAATTAACCTTTGGATCTAATGAGCTCTCCATTCAAACAATCTTCCTTGGGCATACACGCCAAGGGTTCTTCTTGTTTTGGCTCTAAGCCCATCTACGATGTGGCGAAGTTGTTCCCTCTAAAAGTAACCATGGCCAAGGCATCAGTGTAGGAGTGAATAGTATCTATCCCTCGTAGCATCCAAGGGTTCATGTGTTCCTTCTTTCCAGCCTTGGATTTGCCTTCTCAGATTGGACACTCTAAAGTACATCCAATATTTGTCATTGAATAGTTCTAACATGGTACTCCATCGGTGGATAGATTCTAGCTCTAAGGATCGGTACCAACTTTCAACTTTCTTAATAAGTGTCCTTGGGAAAAGTTTGAGTTTCTGCCACTCATTCTCTATGTTCTATAAAAGCTTGAAGATGTGTCTATGGATTAGAATTGTATCCCCCCTCAAATCTTGGGATATTTTTCATGTCCAAATGCTTGATCCGACTATCCTTCATATGCCTAGTTGGGATTTTCACTACCTCTGCAATGTTGAGCATACTTCGAGTCACCAATAGAGGTTTTTCATCATCACTGCATTGATGATGCCGATGATGGTTTTGGCCACCCCTTCGATTTTGATGGCCTTCATGATCATTGTTATTCCATTGATCACCTTCATCACGGTTGTTTCAAGAGTGACTTTCATAAGAACTGTTAGGTGAAGAGGAATGTTTAGAATCAGATAAAGAGGATGAAGAGGAATGTGGACCACCAAGACCACCACCACAGTGTCTACACCACTCTTACATTTGTTACGATCTCTATCCTTAGATCCCTTGTTGTTGCGATGTTTACCTGAGTCCCTACCTTAGCTATCACTTTTTCTTGAACCCAATTTATGAATAGTTGATTGCAAGGTCAGGTTCACACCCTTACCATTAGTAGTAGGGCTTGGAAAATCTTCATGTTAAGAACCTTCCAAGTGAGGATCCTCATTATCCTCTTGATCTAGTAGGAACAAGGGGTTAGTGTAATGTTTCCCCTCTATAACTTCATGGAGTTTCTCCTGACATTGATCTCGTTTACATTGTGTTTTAGTGGAACAATAATTTCAAGTGTTGTATCCATCCACAACGTATTCTTTATGAAGATCTATTATGCCCAACTTCTTAAGGGTTTTGAATAGCATCCCAAGCATAGATCTATCAGGGGACAAAATGATGTTGCCCTCCATATCATGCCATCACATCTATTTATCTTGATGTAGGATGAAGGTGAAATTTGGCACAAACTCATATGGATGAGTGTACACCACTTTGCATTCTTATTGGACAAGTGGTTGGTATCTTTAGGCTTGTGAGAAGAAGAAGACATTTTGCAAAATAAAATAAAATTATCAGTGTGCCTTTATAATTTTTATGTATAGTGGGAATGATATTGACCTTTAGGTTTATACAACAATATTAATGGTATTTACTTAAATCTAAATAGTACATGTTCCACAAACAAAGTTCCCGATAATGGCGCCAATGATGAGCGATGAGGTACCCTTGCATCCAACCATATGAATCATGAAGCATTGATGCACGATCTAGTCAAATTTTGTAGACTTTGTCATTTCGAGTGCACTAGCCCTTTAGAAAGTGAATCTAGCCTTAAGGTCAATTATTGTCCTTCCAATTACACTTGTGACGTTCGTTGGTATGGTTAAGTGTAACTGAGGCATTCAATTTTTATCATTTTTATGTTTTATAGTTGGGTGCTTGAATTGTAGATAAAAAGGGATTTGATTAACTAATCTAAATTAACTAATTAACTAATCATTTAACTAATCCTAACATAAGTATTCGTTCCCATTTTGTGTACACGTCTTGAACCCACGTACCCACTGCTAGGCAACCAAGCACTACGCTATTGGATGTACCAAGCAATAATGTTGCTAGGATTATTAAGAGAATACGTGTTACGCTTAAAGTGGTCATACTTATGTGTGTAATCTATCTCATTTAATTATCTCATTAATGTAATAACTGGGAAATATTTAATAATTAATTGAAAACACTTAATAAATAATTGAAAATAGTAAATGCATAAATAAAGTAGCTAATCTATCCAAAGTGCTGCAAGGTTTATCAAAAAAGCTTGTCTTTATTGCTGCACACACTAACGTGCTCAAGTACAACAATGCTCGAATAAAGATCCGTACACTCAATGACTCCTATTGCAGGCACTCGGAAGAAAAATTCTAACTTTTAAATGGAAAAAATACAAGAGCTCCACTGCAATTACAATTTACTATGCCATAAATGTAGCTACAAATGCGTATTTATAGTCAAAAATCCAAAAAACCAACACTACATTGACGAGGCTTAATCGACGCATGGTAAGATGTGTCAACAAGGCCACATCAACAAGGCCTCATCAACGCAACCAATGTAACGTGACTCATCACTAATCTTAAGAATTTATTTTAAGTTGACAATAATTTGCATTATGCTATTTCAAATATTTTTTGGAAGGATGACAAATATGTTTTTCCGTTTAATTTGAAAGTTTCTTGTGAGATTATTACAGAGAATGATTTTACTTATAACAAATTTAATATGGCCTCAAAAATGCAATTATCGTTGCACTTTTGGATGAGGAAAATAAAATATATTTGGAGAGCTTCTACATTTCCTACAATTCATATCTTGAATGATGTTTTATTCATCAAGGTCTTCTTATTGGCACTTGTCTTAAACATATGGAAAATGTTTCTCCTCAATGTCCTCTTTGTATAAGTAAAGATTTATTTTGTCATGTTTTTTAGTGTTCTATTACTCAACATGTTATGAAATGGACATCTAAAATTTGTAACAACTTTCAACGAAGCATCAATGAAGTCATTCTTAGTGATTAGCCTATAGTGGCCACTTCATGTCTTTGCATTTGTCTTCGATCCCTTGTTCTCTACTCTATTTGGAAGCTTTGATGTATGGCTATTTTCTAGTAGTAAAAGCATAACTATGCCCTCTCCTCAAGTATCAAACGCCAAATTGTCAAAGATGTTACTTTTTAACTTCAACTTCAAGAAAAAAAGCTTATGGTGAAAGTTAAACAATTAATTTATTTTCTATCGTATTAATTTCTTTTCATTTTGGAGGCTTAAGGATAGGAAGCTTTCAACTTTTGTTGTTATTTGTTCTTTATCTCTAATTAATATATTCTTTTTTTCTTTAGAGAGTTTTCTCCTTCTCTTTACAAAAATCCCTTTAGTAAAAAGTGAAAAATCATGAGGATCCTTTTGAATAAGGGAAAGGCTTGATCTTTTTCCTACCCTAGAGAGGAGTTTTTTCAAGATTGATTATAAGGATGAAAAGCTAAAAAGACATCCCCAAAATTATAGGGCTTTTTCTTTAGACTCTCCCTTTGATTGTATAATCCTTTGACAAATAAGATTATGACTAGTGGAGATGTCATTTTTGATGAAAAGAGCATTTAGAGTTGGAATGGGTAGCAACCTACTTCAATTATTTTTGACAATGAAACTATAGACTTCACAGCATCCGAAACTACAAAACCTAGAACTATAGACTTCGAAGCACCAAGAACTGTGGAGGTTGAGACTTCACCAATTGTAGCAACAACTGAATCTCACCATATTCAAAAAAAACCCCTTGTGGATGATGGATTGTGATGTAATAGTGATTGATCAATCTGATGACCCAATCACCCACTTTGCTTTGTTTGCAGATTGTGATCCCACACCTTTTGAAAGTGCTATTAAAGAATCAAAATGGAGAAAGGCAATGGAGGATGAAATTGAAGCCATTAAGAGAAATGGTACTTGGGATTTGGTTGATCTTCCAAAAGGGCATAAAACCATTAGTGTGAAGTGGGTATTCAAAACAAAACTAAAGGAGATTGGTGAAGTTGACAAGTTTAAGGCATGATTGGTGGCTAAGGGATATAAGCAAGAATATGAAATTGACTATAAAAAAGTCTTTGCTCCTATTGTAAGGCATGATACAATCAGATTGGTGATTGCATGGGCAGCACCAAATTCATGGCCTATCTTCCAAATGGATGTCAAGTCTACATTCTTACATGGCGACTTGGAGGAATAAGTATTTATTGATTAGCCCCTTGGTTTTTTGAAGCTTGGTAGTGATCACAAGGTCTATAAATTTAAAAAGGCTTTGTATGGACTAAAACAAGCTCTAAGAGCTTGGTATAGTCGTATAAATACCTATTTTTCTAAGGAGGGATTTCAAAAATGTTCATATGAGCATATACTTTTTACAAAGATTAATGGAGAAAAAGTGTGCATTGTATGTTTATATGTCGATGTTCTTATTTTCATTGGGAATGATAGTGATTCGTTTAAAAAATTTAAGAAGTCAATGATGGATGAGTTTAAAATGACTAATTTTGGAAAAATGCTTTACTATCTTGGCATGGAAGTAGTGCAATCCCCTGTTGGAATCTTTATTTCTCAAAAAGAAGTATGTCAAATAAATTTGGAGAGGTTTAAGATGAAGGATTGTAATCTTGTAAGGACTCCAATTGGGACTGGCTTGAGGATAAACAAAGATCCTAAAGGAAGCAAGGTGGAGGCTACACTTTACAAGCAAATTGTTAGGAGTCTAATGTATTTGACTACAACCAGACTTTATATAATGCATGCTATGAGTCTTATCAACAGATACATGGAGTCTCCAAAGAAGATGCATTTGTTGGATACTAAAAAAATATTTTGTTACTTGCAAGGGACTAAAGATTTTGGGTTGTTTTACAAGAAAGGTGAGAAATATGATTTTATGAGATTTACTGATAGTGATTATGTAGGAGATAAAGATGATAGGAAAAGCACTTCACGATATGTTTTTATGATGGCCAAATGGGTTGTTTCATGGTCATCTAAGAAGTAATCAATTATCACATTGTCAACCACAGAGGTTGAATTTGTTGCTGCAACATCTTATGCTTGCCAAGCTATTTAGCTAAGAAAAATTCTTAATGAGTTATATTTCAAGCAAGGGGGGGCTACTACAATTTTCTATGACAATAATTTCACCATAAAGTTATCCAGAAACCCCATGCTACATGGAAGAAGCAAGCATATTGATGTAAGATTTTTCTTCTTGCATGATCTATGCAATGATGGTCTTATTGATTTGGTGTCTTGTAAGAGTGAAGATCAACTTGCTAATATTCTAAGCAAACCCCTCAAGTTATCAACATTCCAGAAGCTGGGAAAGTAGCTTGGAGTCTACACATTGAATAATTCTTGTTAAACTGATAGTTTGCAGACTTTTAGTTTATAGGAGGGTGTTAAATGTGTTGATGAGCAGCGAGGTACCCCTACCCTCAACCATATGAGTACAAGCGTTTCACGCATGATCCGGTCAAATTCTAAGGACTAAGTGCCTATGCGCCTATGTGGAACAAGGACGGGTTGGTTGATCGTTGTTTTCCCAAACTTACTTGTATGTCACGATTGTGTGGTTAAATAAGCTTGAGGCATATGATTTTTATAGCTTTTATGTTTTTATGTCCTACTACCAATCAGGGAGGAGAGAGAGAGATAACTAAGTGACTAATTTAACTTAACTATTGATTAATTAGGCTTTAAACTAATCTTAACACCAGTATTTGTTCTCACTTGCCGTACACATCCTGAACCAGTGCAACACTACTGGGATTACCAAACGCTAATCGTTACTGGGTTACCAAGTGTTACACGCATGCTCGAAGTGATCGTATTGTGTGTTAATAACAAAAATGTAAAGTGCATAAAATAAAATAATTGTAGAAAAAAATAAAATAAAGGAAATGAGTAAGAAAACAAATCTCAAGTGCTGCAAGGATGAATCAAAGAGCTCATCTTTATTGCCGTACACAAGGTGTGCTCATGTACATAATGCTCGAATAAAGATCCATCTACACTTAGACCTCCTGCTGCAGGCACTTGGCTAGAGTTTCGCTACTTGACTCCTAAAATACTTCCTCCTCTGAATTCTTCTTCTTAACTTCCCCCTATTATGTGCCTGGGCACTATATTTATAGGCTTGGGAGCAACTACTCTAATAATTACAAAAACTGCCACTCTATTTTAGAGAAACTGCCCCTCTAATAATAACCACTCTAATAATTAGAGTAACTACTTTAATAATTAGAGTAACTGCTCTAATAATAACCACTCTAATAATTAGAGTAACCGCCCTAATAATAACCACTCTAATAATTAGAGTAACCACTCTAATTATTAGAGTAATCGTCGTAATAATAACCACTCTAATTATTAGAGTAACCACCCTAATAATAACCACTCTAATTATTAAAGTAACCGCTCTCATCATGTGTTTAATTGTTAAATATGTTTTTATTTATTTATCCTAGTCTTTAGGAACTATTCTTAGGGATTTAATTGCTATTTTCGTTCTTTAGAAGTTGAATGGTCAGTCGTTATAGAAGTTGAAGGGTTGACCGTTACAGAAGTTGAAGGGTTGACCGTTATAGAAGTTGAAAGGTCTGTCGTTATAGAAGCTAAAAGGTCAGTCATTATAGAAGATGAAGAGTTGGTTGTTACAGAAATTGAAGGGTTGTTGTTACAGAAGTTGAAAGGTTGGTCATTACAATAGTTGAAAGGTTGGTCATTACAAAAGTTGAAGGATGGACCGTTACAGAAGTTGAAAGGTCAACCATTACAGGAGTTGTTATTTTCCATTAATGTATTTGCCTATTTAAAAGACATTATCATTGAATAAAAATTTGTGAAATTTAGTTGCCTTTTCCCCTATTTTGTTCCATTTTGTTATTTTGTTATCTAAGGCTAGCAGTGCAACTCCTCAAACGCTAACATGCTATCAGTGAGAACAACAAGAGGAAAAAAAATAACAAGGGAAAAAATTGTGGTCAATATAGACTCCATAATCATTAAGACCAGCACGCAATGACAGAGGCTCGTGATGAATTCCATGTCTATGCTTTTTCAATCGCTTTTAAAATAACTTCCAAAGACTTCAGGGTTTTCACGTGGTAGTAAATAGAGTTGCAGTGTAAAGGCTCTCTTTGGATGGTGGCTGCTACCAAGTGTTTAGACAAGAAAACTTCTCCATTTAATTTCGGAACTGTCGTGGAAATCTTATCCTTGAACTCATTGAAATCCCGACACATCTAGAAATACCACCTTAGAAAAAGCCACTGCATAAGGTAAAAAAATCATCGTATCCGATCACATGCAGCTTCGATTTTTTATTTTTTAATTTACAAAAGGTGTCGCTTTACCAATGACGATAACATAAGTAATTTTTACGAAGACACGTTACGGCTGCAAGTGCCAGCTCGGCAGCTTGACTCACAAGTCAAACTGGGAGAATTTACTGTCTGTCAGCGACGGCTAATTACTCGCGGTGGAATAAAAACGCACACGTCGTAGGGCCCACGGGGGAAAAATAAAAGGCAATAAACCAATTCAAGAAAAAGGAATCATTTTAGTCGTCCAAAAATAGGTCGTTTCCGTAGCCGGTGAAATTCAGCCGTTACAAGGGCATTTAAGCGGATATGTAACGTGGGCTGTGCTTGCTTGCTGGCAGCGGATTAGAAATATATATATATAGATATAAAATCTATTATATCTGTCCGCTGCACAGGCCCTATATTTATCTGTGAGCGAAATCTTTGCTGCCTGCAAAACTTTAATTTTCGTTTTTTTAATTCAAATTTTTTTAAAAAAACTATTTTTGGCGCACATAAAATAGACAGAGGAGAGGAAGCAGATTTTTTGGCGCACATAATTTTAATTCAAATTTTGTTTTTTTAAAAACTATTTTTTTGCGCACATAAAATAGACAAAGGAGAGGAACCAGATTTTTTGGCGCATATAATTTTAATTCAAATTTTGTTTTTTTTTAAACTATTTTTTGGCGCACATAAAATAGACAAGGAGAGGAAGTAGGACAGATATTGAAGGATAAGGAAACTTATGTGAATCCATGCACCCAAGTATTGTATTTACAAGCTACACCCATCTTACAATGTCATGTATATACATCTTAGAAATAATATATACATCTTAGGAATAATATTTACAAGCTTGTGCTGCAATATTGAATTTATGACATCTTAGAAATAATATCGTAGTTACAATATTGTTGGTGAACAAAAATTGACTTTATCAAATAGATGCAACGTTACATCTACAACATTGTAGATGTGACATAGCAACCAACTAAGACGCACCAACACATATGCTATAACACATATGCGATGTAGCATCTACAACTTAGCATCTACAATATCATTTAGTCAATGAGTCAATGAATCAATCAGTTTGGGTCAATCCCACGATTTTGTAATAAACTTTATTCAAATTTTGTCTAACTTGATGATGCATTTTTAGTTCATTGCGAGAGTATGATAAAAAATCATTAATGCAAATGCCACATCACATCTACGATATCATAAATTTTGATGTAATGTCATAGATGTGATGTATCTAGGGATCATTTTGACTACAAATACCACTTGCCCACCATATTAATGACATCTATTACTATAGCAGCATGGAAACCTTATCAATTTTGGTATGTGATTTCGTATAGTAGCCAATGAGTGCCTGTTGTATGGATTTGAACCAGTTGTTTAAAATCTTATTCAAATGGCTTGTACTTGAAGACATTTCATAACAAAAATAAGATCAAGATCATTTCTTATCCATTGTAGCATTTTGACTTAGTTTAGATTTACTTGTCTTATAGTTTACTTTACTTGTTATTTTAATTCCTCATGCACTTAGCTTAGCAATTTACTTTCCAATACATCTGTAAACAATGTGGAATGAGTACAATTGATTTCTATCATAAATACATTATTGTTTGGTCATTTCATTAGTGTTATTACTTGGTATGCCCACTAGTGAACACTTGGTAATTTTAGTAATGATTGTTTGAGTTTAAGATGTGTACTTTAAGTCAAGAATGGATGCTCAATGTTCTTAGGCTAGATTAGGATTTATTTTTATTATTTACTAGATTAAACAATTAATTAATTTCTATAATTTACTTGGTCGTAGCAACATCATAATCATCTAGCCTTTTTTTTTGGTATTAGAACTAAATATAGAGTCCTTTCTTTTTTTTTTTTGGTGGGAAGGGAGGGTGCGAGACGGGGGGTGTTGAACCCCAAAGTAATTGTAATACAGGGATAACCCAACATATATAACTCAGCATTACCCACCAAAATCGAACCCATGACTTGAAGCTTTCAAATCAAGAGTCTAATCACTAAGCTAACACACTATTTTTGTTGAACATAAGCAAAATATAATGGTATGTTAGATTAACATACTCATGAGAATCAAACTTGTGACTTGCAAATCACATCCTACATATTTTAACAATGAGGTATTAGCCTAGTGGTATAGGTCTTGGCTTGGTAACCCTAGGTCATAGGTTTGATTCTATTAGGTCCCACTAAGTTATGAATTTTTATAAATCTTGGGGTGCACCTATGTTTCACTTATTTTGGGTTCCAACGCCCCCACAACCTACATGTTTTTTATTCAATTGAGCAATGACTCGTAACTTGTAGACATATATAGTCAAAGTTTTAGTACCGACAACTCTTTAAAGATTTGGAACTAGGTATGCTTTAGAAATGAGACATTTTTTTTGTAATTTAAAAGTAGTTGGTCAACATTGATCAATTAGTTATGGTATGCAAGTTATGATTTAGAAGTCCCAAATTTAATTGCAATGAGTATTCACACCTAATTTATGTCACGTCATAAACAATAATCCACAAGTTCAATCACACCTAAAGACAAATTTAGCTAGTAATAACATAAATGGTTTATTTGCATGAACGTATGCTATGGGTGAATGCAACAAGAGGAAAAAAAAAAAATTAACGGGGGAAATATTGTAGTAAATACGAACTCCATAATGACAAAGGTTCTGTGCTTTTTCAGTTGCTTTTAAAATAACTTCCAAGGACTTCAGTGTGTTTACGTGGAATTAAACATGGTTGCAATGTGTTTTGACGGTGGCTGCGACCAAGCGTTTTAGACGGGAACACTTCTCCCTTAATTTCGAAACTACCGTGGAAATCTTATCCTTGAACTCATTGAAATCCCGACATGTCTAGAAATGCCACCCTTGGTACAAGGCACCGCATCAAGCATCGGGTAAAAAAATCATCGTATCCAATCACATGCAGCTTCGGTTTTTTATTTTTTTAATTTACAAAAGGCGACTTGTTGCTCTACTAATTACGATAGCGGAAGCAAATTTTACGAAGACACGTTACGGCTACAGACGCCAGCTCAGGAGCTTGACTCGCAAGTCAAACTGGGAGAATTTACTGTCTGTCACCCACGGCGAATTACGCGCGGTGAAATAGAAACGCACGCTTCGTAGGGCCCACGGGGGAAAATAAGAGGCCATAAACTAAGTCAAGAAAAACGAGAATATAAACCAAGAATCCAAATAATCATTTTAGTCACCAAAAATAGGTCGTTTCCCTAGTTGGTGAAATTCAGCCGTTACAAGGGCATTTAAGCGCAGAGGTAACGTTGGCTATTCTTGCTTGCTGTCAGCGGATTAGAAATATATATACAGATATGAAATCTAATTATCTGTCTGATGCTCAGGCTATATATATTTATCTGTCAGCGAAATCTTTGCTGCCTGCAAAATTCTAATTTCGTTTCTTTAATTCAAATTTTGTTCTTATAAAAACTATTTTCTGGCGCACGCAAAACAGACAAAGGAAAGGAAGCCGGACAGAAACTGAAGGAGAAGGAAGAGGAAACTAATTTTGTTTCGCCCTGAAAGGGAGAGAGCGATCTCATCTGTCAATGCCATGGCGTAGTGGAGAGACCAGGGCCACGGCCTGTTCTGGTTCTACGTTGTCGGAATACAGAAAGAAATTGCTGTGCGTTTTCCTTTCCTGCTGAGGCAACTGTCGCTGCTGCTCCTTGTTTCTGCCATTTTTGCTGCTGTTGCTGAGAGAGTTTTGGTTTGGCGGAGTATTTTCGAAGATCTCGGGAGGCGCTGCGCTGAGTTCGAAATCAGCGCCGAGAAGGCCGGAAATCTGAGGGCAAATTCCGTGGATTCTGGAGGTTTAGGGATTCTGGGGCACAATAAAGCACCGTCGAGCACGATCCTTGCACAATTTTTGTGGTTTTCGTCTGGCGGCGGTTTTGCGTAGGGTTTCAGTGCGCCTTGGGATCGCCTTCAACTTTTCGCGCTTCTTCTGGATCGGCGTTTCGAGGTAGCAATGAGTGTTTGTTTTGCCTCTTTGTTCTTTGTGATGTTCGGTGAATTTTTTTTGTTTCCGCTTTTTGTTTGCGTTGGGATTTTTGTTGTTGAGATAATTGGCGAGGGTTTGTGTTGTTGTTGGCGGCAGCAACGTCAATGGTGGCGGTGTAGAGCAACGGCTGCGGCGGCAAAGTTATGATGATGATGATGACGGACAATGAGCTTGAAGAAGGCGAGGCCTACGCCGGCAACTATGACCCGGACGTTGCCCTCTCCTACATCGTGAGACTTGACTACCGGCTCTCCCGTTTATTGTGCTTGTTCTGTGTTTTCGCTGGTTTCATGTTCTTGCAGTTTCCTCCCTCCGAAATGGCCAAGGGTTTGGAATGGAACTGGGTTAGTTTGTTGGTGTTGCATGGCGTTTCGAATTTTAGGTCACGTATCAAAATTTTGACATAATAAAACTAACGATTGACAGCATTGAATGCGACGATTAACCTTTTCCTTCTACAAAGGGGTCTGTACCCCAAAATAGCCCTACTTCAACGTGGAACAGTGCCTTATAGTGTAGGGCAGTAAGGCTTCGTAACAAAATTTTCTTAAATAGGTATCTGTTACTATCAAATTTAAATTTGAAATTGGGATTAATTTTAAATCAGTCCAGGTGACTTTGCGGTAACGTATGCCATTATTCACTAAATATCGTTATCGATGTCTTTACTAACTATAACTCTGTCATTTCTATTCTGAATTCACACTAATATGGTTCTGGTTAGCCGCAGCAAATATCAAAATGTTGTTATTTGTTCTTTGCATCAAGATATATAGAGAAATTATGATTCAGCATGGAAAGCAAACCTTTGCAATTAAAATCCTTGAAATCAAAATGTAGGTCCATTGAAACAGGCTTTTCATTATACCAAGTTGTAAAGAAGTTTTTTCAATATTATTGCAAAGAGGGACAAATTTCAGCTTTGCAACAAAACTTGCAACCTTCAGTCCCGAGGAAATGTTGGAGTGAAATTAGATATTACCTAGCTTTCTTTTCCATTGCAAAGCTTCATTAATGGGCTAAGGGCTTGTGAGGATTTTGGGTGAGCTCAAAGTTTTATTCAGGTTTTGCATCTCAGCTTTGAAATGTTAAGGTTCAATTCTTTACGAAACTTTTAACAGTTTTTGAGTTAGTTGATGTGCAACATCTGCATGGGTTATCATGGAAGGCTTGTCGAATGTTTATCACCTCTAGAGAGTCCTCGTTTCTCTGCTATCTAGCATAACAACCATTTGAATTTTAGGCCCTGAATCTGTGGTTTGTTGCAGAACAACTACTTTATTTTTATCACCTCGACAATCAAAACATTCGACAGAAATCATGTGGGTTGAACATCTGTAACAGTACTGTGTATTTAGTATGAATTTATGTAAAACATGGTGTTCAGTATTGGTGAATTGCAACAAGCCCAATTACCACTCGACAAATTTTTTTGTAAATGGGAAATTGAAATTAATCAGCTAATGATTTGCCTATGTGACAAAATATTTATTTTAATCTATTGTATGGCTTGTTTCACAGGATACCAAACTGCACAATTGTTTGGGACATTTTTACAAGGACTTTGAAGGCGAAGTGTCAGCAGAAAACTTGGGTGAGTTGAAAGGGCTGAAAATGCATTTTAGAAATACACCTAGTTGCATCTTGAAGGTGAACGCTTGTCATTTATTATTTGAGATTTGCTTCTTGCTGGATGTTTCAAGTTTTTGGTGCAGTTTTCCTCTGTTCAATGCTGTTTTCTTGGAATTATAAAAGTAAGAAATTATTGCATTAAATGACAAATGTTTTATGCTGGCATTCGTAGGGGCAAAATTTGGAGGTTATGGTTCCTTTTTGCCAACCCATCAACGATCACCATCACGCTTACTTCAACCAAGGGCCCAAGCCCCGCATACAAGCAATAATGCTTCACGAACTCCTAATGAGTTATTGGGCGAGGTAATATCTTGTTTGTGAATGGTATATCGAGTATTTGCCACGTTTTGTTCCTTCCAAGGCATTTTATTTTTATGCAAAATGGATCTGTTAACACCTTCATGTTTACAGAAGTTGCGGACTGGTGTTCAAGGATCAGATTCAAAAGCGTTTTCTTTATCAGTTGGATCAAATGCTACTGCACCAGCAGGAAACCATTCAAAAGTTTCTGCTGGAATCTTGCCAAATGTTCCTGCACCTTTGGTTGCTAATACATCCAATAGAGGAGATACTAGTGGCAATTCTGCCAAGGGTAATAGAGACGTTTCCCCTTTAAAGAGGAATTCTTTTCCTAAGAATACCACTAGTGATCAACTCAAGGTCAAATTGAAGATTAAGCCACCATCAGAGCCACTACAATGCAATAAGAATTCTGCATTATATAGTGAGCTTGGACTCAAGGCTTCACCCTCACCTTCTCCTGAGTTTAGTCCTAATGGCAGTCAAAGTTGCTTTCCTGAAAATGAATCTACACCCGCTCCATCTCCGATGACTATAATACAGGTACATATGATATTCCTGTCTTTGTCTTGGCATACCTTTGCACAAGATTTAAAATTCCTTTTCCTTACTATGTGTTGTTGCTTTGAATTCTTGTTCTACATCAGCACATGTCATCACACGAAATTCCTGGAGCCTCATTGTTAACTCCACTCCATGAGTGTTTCTTGAATTTTCCGGAGCGATATGAGAAAATCATGGTAAAACAAAAGAAGAAAGCAAAGACAGATAATCTTCAGTTTACTGCATCAGTTAAGAATGAGTTTGAGACACTTAAAGAATCCCAAAGCCAAAATGAAAAACTTGGTTTGCCTAACCAAACCAAAAGGAACCATCTTGAAGGGAGAAGGGAATCTGGTCTTGTGTCAGTTAAGAATATGCCAAATAGCTTGAAAATTTCAGGGGTGTCTTCTGATGTGGTTGGAGAAGCTGTAAAGTCATCATCCAAGGAGAAGATCGCAATGAATGATTACTCAAATGATGACACTTTTGAAACAAACAGGAACACTGTAATGAAAAACCCAAGGAAATTTAAAATTAGTAATCAAGGACAAGAAATGAAAGATGGAAACAGCGATAAGATTCCAAAATCTGAGCCCAGAATGACACCAGAAAACTCCAAGGATTTAAAATTCAATGATCCATCAAAAGAATTGGTTAGCAGCAAAGAAAAGCCGGTTCAGAAAAATCTAAACATGGACAGCTCTAGAGATAGAACAGCAGCTTCTGAAGGAATTCCAGTTCCCACAAAGCAAAATGGAAGGGATGTAGGCAATAAAAAGCACAGGGACACCCAGCCTAAATTTTCATCATCAAAAGATAAACCTAAAAATTTAGTAAGTGAGTCCTGCAAAGATTCAAGGAGTGATAAGTATTTAAAAGATGCATTAGTTGGTGAAGCCGTTTTTGATTCTTTAAAAGGTCAGAAAGAACCCAGAAATGTATCCAGAGAAAGGGATTACGTTAAAGGAGGACATGAGCTTAATGGGGGTAAGAAAGACCTTTTTGATGCATGTCAGAAGGACTTTAGAAGAGATATTAAATATGTAACTGAGAAATCATCTTCTCGAGTTTTAGAAAATGATCGTGACAGGAAACAGAGCCTTTCAAAATCTTCTTCTTTTAAGAAAATGGATCGTTCTTCAACAGAGGCAAATGTTCTTGCTCCTACCACTCATCCTGTAAGTGGTGGCATGAGCAGCATTGAAGGAACAGTTGCACCTCATGGTCATATTCTTATAAATGAAAATTGGGTGCAATGTGATAATTGTAATACCTGGCGCCTGCTTCCTTATGGCCGAGAGGCTCCAAATTCGTCATCAAAGTGGCTTTGTTCAATGCTTGATTGGCTGTAAGATATTGTCTTTATGCATGCCATTCTCTAGTTTATCTTATGTTATTAACTGTTTATCAGTGCCATTGATCTCTTAGTTACATACTGATCTTTTATATAACAGGCCTAACATGAACAGCTGCAAGTTCACTGAAGAACAGACCACTAATGCTTTGTATGCTAAATATGCTTCCGAGTTTTCAATACAAGGTCAACTGGAAGGAACTAACAAAGACTACTTGCAATCTTCAACATTTTTGTCTTCAAATGCGGGTTTAAGCAATGCTAAGAAGGTAGATAGCCACCATGTTCTGACAAATGGTTTTGGCCCTACAAATTACCCAAGCACACTGAAAAAAGACAAACAAAATTCTGTGAAGAGCAAGAGTCTGAATGATGTGGTTCAACAACCTTCAGAAAAATTCCAGGGTATGTTTCAGTTAAACACAAACATAAATAAGCGTTATATAAATAAAATTGCTGCTAGAAATGTTATGTTTTCTAATGTTATAATTAATATTTTAATGTGTGATACGATTATTGGGGTGGGAAGATTCTTTTGCAAGCTTAGATTAACTTCTGTAGTCTTTCCTTTGCAGCATGGGATGCTGGTCACGGAAATATGCCTACCACAAAAACAAAACGGAAAAATGACAATGAAACAGATGCCCAAAAGTCTGTCAAGAAGATGAAATCTGATGAGTTAGCATGCAATGTTGGCAGAAATGACTCTGTAACAGTGAAACCAGCTGTGAGCAAGGTAAAGAGATATATTGAGAATTCATCCCCGGCAAATGGCATAAAAAATATGCCAAAGGGAACTAAGGAGTATACGTCAATGGATACAGATAGTAGGGGGACTTACAGTAGCTTCGACACTGAAAGAATAAGTAAAAAGGATAGCTCTGGCAAAAAAAGAAAGTTAAAAGATTCAAAAGAAAGCCAGTCAGTCCAGGATTTAGATAAAGGCTATAATAAAGAGTGTTGGCTACCTCTTAAAGAAGATGAAACTGGAAATGAATATCGTAATGCAAAGCTACCAAAAATTTCTAAGTCTGAGGGGAAGGAATCCAGTACAAGTAAAGCCAGTGGAAAACTTGAGAGGAGAGAACATGGTGCTTCTTTAGTGAATCCCTCTTCAAGAATCAGTTTGAATTGCGGAGCAGAAGACCGAAGTCATGGTGTCACTGCAAAGAGTAGAGGTTCTAATGTTGCCCGAATCATTACTAGGGAACTAGCAGCTGCTGCTTCAAGCTCTTCCAAAATGTCATGCTCTTTTAAAACTGCAGCTAACATTCATGAGCAAAGAGGTTCTCCCATCGAATCAGTGTCTTCCTCCCCGTTAAGGTATTATAAAGCAGAAAAACAATCTCCAGGAAGACAAAATTGTTTTGGACCTGAGGATGCAATGGATGGTATGTTCAATAATTTGGCTTCTCCAAGGAGAGGATCAGACGGTGGAGATGATACACAGAGTGACCATTCTGTTCCACCTAGAAGAGTAGGCAAGTTCATTATACAAAGTGGTTTGTGTGAAAGTGCCAAAGGAAACAATGCTTCTCTTCCAAACATGGCTATTGCTGATGAAAGCCAGGCGAAAGTTGTCAAGGGACTTGCAGACGCAAACATCAAACTTGTAAAGAGTAGAAGGAAAGCGGAAAACGCTAGTGTTGATACTGGCAAGAAGAGTTTATCAATGAATGGTTTAAATGCGTCAAATGAGCCGTATAAATACTCCGTTGACAAAAATGAGAGAGCTCCTACCCAAGGGGAACAGAAAGGTAATGGCAGCCATAATCCTCTAGGTAAGGTTACCAGGGAAACAGGAGTTGCGGACCAGGAGAGAGAGAGGAAAAGTACTTCATTGCAGGAAGGAAGAAAAGGAAAGACACAGGATTCGTTCTGTGATAGCCATGAGGGATTCTTGACAGATTGTAAAGATTCGGGTAACAGGTGGCATGAAGGTCCGTTTGAAGATGAGAAGCATGCTAATAAGTCTGATAAAGACAGAAATGCCATGTTGGATCGGAATATGGAAAATGAGACAATACCAACAAAGGTATTGGATGGAGGGAAAGGGAATAAATCCAAATTTCATTCAGAAATAAATATAGACAATCAAATATCTGATTCACAAAACAAATTAACCAAGGATCCTTCAATAAGACATAGCAAATCAAGTGGAGGGCAGTTGAAAGATGGAAAGTCTACTTCACAGCATAACCTTAAACAAGTCACTTTGCATGTTAAGGAAAAGACGTCGGCCCAAGCATTAGGTTCTGACTGTGCATCACTTGCAACTGCTTTGAATAAAGGAAAATCACAAGCTGTTCTTGAAGGCAGAACTGATTCAAAGGCTAATAACGTTGGACCTGTGGCTTCAGCTAAGAAGGGCAGTAGGGATGTTACAGCAGTTGAAGCATGCTCTGCTGAATTACAGGCTGCCAAAAGTAATCCTCATGCAAGTTCCATGAAGGGTGTAGTTAAGGGAGCTCCAAAGAAGGATTTGGAGGTTGCAGCAGCAAGTCCTGCAAGAAGAGAACATGGACAGACTTCCGGGACTGCAGTTTTCAATGAAGCCAAGGCTCTTAAACATAGTGCCGACAGGCAGAAGGTGGGTGCTTGTGGCACAGAAATTGAAATGGGAATATGTAGTAACTTTAGTTGTATATTTAGTTACTGATAAGCATGTGCGTTAACAATCAAATTGTAATCAGATCTTAATATTATTTGAATATGCAGAGTATTGGAAGTGATGAATTTGAAACAACTATGCTCTACTTAGAAGCAGCTCTAAATTTTCTACATGCTGCTTCCCTATTTGAATCTAGCAGTTCGGATAATTTGAAGCATGGAGATACCACACATTCAATGAAGGTTTACTCGGACACAGCACAACTTTGCAAGTATGTTGTCTCAACCTATCCATGTTGTTAGCGTGAAAATCTTGTATTTTTGGATTTCCCAAAATTTTGTTTTAATAAAACACATTATGTTTATTAGTTAAAAAATTATCTTGTTTAGTTATCAATGATGGTAGTTGTGGAGTGGCACACATTTTTTTTGATAAGGCTTCTCAACTGGTATACCAGGTTCTGTGCTTCCCAGTTTGAGAGACTAAAAGAGAATGCAGCAGCTGCATTAGCATACAAGTGCATGGGTGTGGCTCACATGCGGGTTGTATTTTCGAAAACGTCTGGCTTGAGTAGAGACTTTCTTGAATTGCAAGCATCATTTCACAGTGCTCCAATTGGTAATACATTTCATTCTTGCAATTTCAGTTTCTTTCTTTCAACCCGCATTTAGGCTCATCATAGTTACATGGTGATATATTGAAAATGTTGCTGCATATCATACATGAAATTTTTTTAACTTCTGAATTTCATTTTTGCTTTTAGATTTTATTGAAGGAAATACCCAAACAGACTGGTGTTTTTGCTTGAATTGCATTAACGATGAAACATCTTTTTGATTATCTTTACAATTTTATGGGATTGTTTATCTCATATGTTTTCATGTTCCATATCCTGCTCGTTTAGTCGTCGTTAGCATTACTCGAGTTAAACTTTCTTTCTACCTGATAATTCATATTATGTGCTCTCCGCACCACCTATTTTTTTTGGTAGCAAGAAGGTGAAGTATGGTTTGTTAGGCTTAGAAAGAATGTTTTGGTAGAGCACATAGTATGATGTAACATCCTATTTCTAAGCCTAACCTTTTTTAATTATCTCTATTTACATTACTATGTTGTAACTTAATAGGATGTACAAATTAAAGGAAATAGACGGCTGATTATAATAACCAAGCTCAAATCATCCACTTTCCCTTCATCCTTCATTATGGTTATCTCTATTTACATTACTAGGATGTAACAAAATGCCATGATGTGCTTGCAGGTGAGTCTCCTTCATCTTCAGCGTCAGATGTTGACAACTTAAATAATCATGCTTTGGTGGATAAAAGTTCTGTCAATCCATCTAAATTGGAAGAAACATCCCAAATTTCGAGCAATTTTACTATTCCTGCTCGACAATTGCCTCATTTCCGTCGTTTATTACAATATGTGAGTTGCAAAAATCTTATTTAGTTTTCAGATTACACAACCATAAATACGTGTAAATATGACTATTGTTAACTCTAAGTTGATACATTGAATAACATATTTTCCTTCACGCCGTTGGATCTTTGTTTTTAGTTTTTCATTTCAAATTATTGTGCGACTTTTTGAACTGTTCGGCGTGTTATTTAATTGCAGACAAACGATGTGAGTGCAAGCATGGAGGCCTTCAAGAAGTCTGAGAATGCATATGGAATGGCTGTGAAGCAGTCACATGCTAACAACAGAGCGAAAGACATTCTCCTTGGTGTGAAAACAGTTATTGATTTCAGTTTTCAAGACATCGATGGGTTTTTACGTCTTGTACGAATCGCAATGGAAGCACTCACCCATTAAAATATTGCATATATGCCCAGGCAATGTGAATAAGGAGCCATTTTGATTGGGTTTTCAGGTGAGCGGGCCATAGGAATGTGAATTGATTGCTGTGGTCGATATTGCCACCAAATTCTCATTTGTTTACCATAGAATGTGTTATTCATCTCTGTAAAATATGTAAAATGATTTGCCATTTGTATAAAGTATTTTTTCACGTGGTCTCTAAAAAGATACAAACCGTGGAATTTTTTTGATCTTATCAAGACACAACAGAAGGCTTGTGTACTTGTTAATATCCATGCTGTATCAGAGTGTCAAAAACTGTTTTTGGCGGACTAAATTTAGTCCACATCAATGCTCAAAAATTTTGAAGTGATCTAATACCCATTTGCGTCTTTTCCAATAAACTGGCAGTTTTTTTCGTCTCATTGCCATGACCATGTAATGATGTCCGTGTGCATTCTGCCGGATCTTGGAATTCATACTATAACAGTATTTAATTTCAGGATAATGTTTTGTAGAGATTACTTTGTGTTTTCAAGGGGAAAAAGGAGAAATGGATCCCACGATATCAATTGTTGTAATCAGAGAATTATGCAAATCGGATATCGTAGAACGGCTAATTTTACAAATGATGTGTTTGATACTTATCTGATTTGGTTAGCGATCTGGTTTTTGCTGACTTTGCCGGGCTGGCGGGTAGGATGAAATCAGAGAGTTTGCTAATTTTGCTGGATCAGGGATATGTTAGCCGTGTAGATGTGTTGCGTAAGATTTTGAAAGTGGTAATATTCCAAATCCAGGGCGGAACTTTGATGTCCAGTCTTCATTGTGTTTTGGAACTCGTGGATTCGAGCAATCACATCGATTGCTTTGACTGTTTTTAACGGCCTTCGTTAAACTACAGGTACTTACCTCATCAACACGGTACCTACGCGTCTCAAGGTGATTGTAATGTTTGGGCTTTTGTTGTCAACTAAGGTAATTGGTAATTACGTACCAGTGTAAGAGGGCCTTAAGTCACGTATACAAATTTTTAAAGCTTCATGCATGACATAGCCTGAACTCTAAAGTTGATAATTAAAATCTCTAACTTTAAATTTTGAATTTACATTTTTTTGTTATCTTAAATGGACGTCCTATTATTCTACTAGAATAGATGACGATGATGTTAAATAAAGGTTCGTCACTTGCAGGTTCCAGGTATTAAGTCTCATCGTTCAAGTCTTATATGTGCAAGCTGGGGTCTGGGTTTGAGCGAAAGCTTAATCCTAACCTGTTTTGAATGGTTGCTGAGAATGATCACTTTATCATCATTCCAAATGGGAAAAATGCCATGATTTTGGAATTTGCTAAAAATTAGGTATTTATTTTAGCAGAGATGTCAACCTACATTGGTGGACATTGGTGGGGGTGTAACAACGTTGCCCTGACATTGCTTGGCACCCCAAGGAATTCACGAAGATCCAATGAACTTGGGGCGGAAGACCTAGGGAATATGCCTCAAACAAGCAAGCATCTTATGAGTGAGTGCAAGCAGAAGCACAGCTTCTTAACGTACATGACCACACACCTCATGGAGGGTAACCAACTCCAAAACAAGGATCAAGCAAACAAGCACACACACAACCTTGTAGACAACATCGATGAGAGGGGAGACGATGCACCTACAAACGAAGGTGCCTCACCCCCAGATCCCTCACGATCTGGTACAAAGTGTGGCCTGGCACTGCACCAAAACTATCCAGTCTTTGGTTGCCTACATATCTACGACCACCGTAGAATCAGGGCCATGTAGTTCTCCGCGGAGAAGAGGGGAATGAAGAGGACTTAGAAGAGAGTTGCAACAGGAGGGTGTCCTGTTGCTAGCTTGGTACCACCAAGTCGGGGTGGGTTTTCTAACACTTGAGAGTCACCCGAGGGCGCCTCAAAGTGTTCCATAGCCCCTAAACCATGGGGAGAGCCCAAGAGAACCACCACTCTAGGACATCTCTCACAATCCTCCCCCACACAAAGAAGCGATGTCCTTGGAGCGGAGCCTAGGATATAGCTTCGAGTGTACACTTCTAAATGGGTTCGGAACTCCGTCAATTCTGGGGATCCGTCAACTTCTTAGGCGCCAAGCTTGAAGGAAGGTACCAACCTCAACACTTGATGCATCCTTCCATCCAATGCCTTGCATGAAATGCAAGGGCAATTGGAGGAAGCCCAAAGACTTCCCTTCTCTATACGAGCGGGAGAGTCCAACCCAAAGGGCCAACGTCTCTAAGGCATCCCCTAGATCTGTCCCTTCTAAGGGTCTAGAGCTATATCTTCTTGCGTAAGCCCACACTTATGCAAGAAGACAGCTCCTCTTTCACAAGTCCCATTGAGTTCCTCTGTGAATGGCATCTTAGCACCCATTGATTTTATTTTTTTATTTTTTATTTATTTTATCTGAGGGCTCACCAGGGCCACTACCCATGGTGAGGGACTTGGGAACATCACACCGAGAGGGAGGACATGCTCTGAAGAGCCATGTCTTCGCAAGCAACTCATGCTTGCCAGAACTCCATGTTCTGCTACTCGGCATCGAGATCAGAACTCTGTGTTCTGCTACTTGCATCGAGACCCATGGGGTCTCACCTGTGCAACCATCTAAGCACTGATTCCACATGCATCGGTACCATGCGCATTCTCTTTTTCTCGTCATGTTTGTTCAAGTTGGTATGAAGGGAGTCAAGCATGTTCTCCCTTAAAAACAAGGTATAAGAGCAGATCTTTTGAGCTTGACCTTGCTGTTTGCAGACACCATCATCGCATACCTCAAATCAGCATTCATCATTCCATAGTATTCCAACAAGAGAGAAGATCCAAAAATTTGTTTGGAAACTTCTTCAGGAGGCTAACATACAACAAGCCCCAACTATCATCAACACCTCTTGTGATTGTCCAACATTGAGAATGCCTGCTTGAATGTTAGAACAAGGGAGGGTCAATTGGGCAGCCAACCCCATGAGAATCCTCCATCACCTGTCTCATATCAGTCATAAGCACATTATCGAATGCAACCATAATATCCCGTTCATGGAGAAGGATCACCCACATTTGCCACATGCAAGCTATCCATCAACTCCAAGTTATGGGACAAGCACCATTTTCTGAACACAAGGTCCAAGAATGATTATAGAGTCACCTCAGAGAGTAACCAGATCATGAATTCTCTAAGGAACACCAACATTCTCAAAATTTGCATTTCCCCACTATATCAAGAACGACTACCAGTCTCACAATTCAACACCTTTCATTAGATTTTGCACTTGCAGGAAGGATCCTCTTTGGGAGGTTTCTTCCATAGGTAAGTATAGCAGCCCAGCTACACCTTACCCATCATACATGCCCAAGTAGTCAATATAGCCAATAGAACCATATCATGGAACTGTCACTAGCTGAGGGAAGACATGGGTTCACAAGTCTTACCAAATTTCAATTTTCCCCTTGAGAACAACTCGAGACACCAAGCAATTCATCCCTTTGATCAAGAGGGATTTCTGTTTCATCTTGGGAGATCTGGGTTTTTGTTTCATACATCCCAGTCAAGCCCGTTTACATCAATTTTTGGTGGACAAGGCCGCACCACTACCTATTATCACTCAACCCAAAAAACAAACACAAGTCAGCAACAACATCTTGCCCATAGGAGGACCAGGTCCTCAAGATAGTTTTACATAGAATGGGCTTTCATCAACATCATTTACAACTCAAACACCACGATTCATCCCCGAAGGGTTTACAATAAGGATGGTCTACCAGAGAACCCCAACAAGGAAGTTCCTCTGAAGTCCCCAAAACTGAGTACACAATATCATGCCTTGCTTACACGAAGAGCAATATGTATCTTTAATTTACATCAACAACACGACCTCACAAAGGAGGTTTCATGAATTTCACCAGGGGAACAACATTTTGTCTCTGAGAACAAGACCCCATGAGTTCACGAACATGGGACCACAGCTAGGAACAAGTCCCAAACATCAACTACTTATAGGAGACAACTGTCTTAATACCACCTGCCTTATTATTTCAGGAACTGAAGAGGGCATCCATTGAAATGAAGAATGATCCTTCATAAAATTAAGGATTCACCAAGTAATATCCTGATCAACTTTGCTATCCCACCAGGGAGGTGAGAACACCAACATGAATTAACATCACACTAGAGACATGGGGCAATACATAAGCGAGGGACTGTGTAATACATCAGTGTACATAAGGGACAGAGTACA
>MNCI01015499.1:153548-167044 GCA_015680685.1 Gnetum montanum
AGTAGGGAACAATATAGGAATCATAGATGCCATAGACAGTATGATCACGATGAACCCCTACTCGCTACCCGAAGTATGTTAAATATAATAGAGGTCGTTAGGATTCCAACAAGGCACCAGAAAGATAGTAGGATCAAAAGACTAGACATGAATAACATCCCACGATTTGAAGGGGGATACAATGCTGATCCTCAACATCATTTACAAGCATTCCACGATGCATGTACCTTGCAAAATATAAAAAATGAGTGGCAAAAGCTAAAGTTGTTTCCACGGAGATTGATCAAGGAAGCAGAAAGTTGGTATCAGTCCCTAGAACTGGAATCCATTCATTGATGGAGTACCATGTTGGAGTTATTCAACAATAAGTATAAGATGTACTCCTAAGTGTCCAACCTACGTAAGTAAATCCAAGGATGTAAACAAGGAGGACACGAACCCTTGGATGCTACCATGGGTCAATACTATTCATTGTTACATCGTTGCCGTAGCCATGGTTACTTGCAAAAGAAACAACTACGTCATCTCATAGATGGGCTTAGGTACGAAACGAAAAGAACCCTTAGGACTTATGTTCAAGGAAGGCTATCTGAGCTTGGAGCCCATCAAATACAAAGATTGTTGGAGCAAGTTGCCAAGGAGGAAGGTGAGTTGAGGAAAAGAGAAAGTGTGGAGGAGTACAATAGAGATCCTTCCCTCCAAAAGAAGAAAATTAGATTTTGTGAAGATGAAGAAGAGTCACCACTTGAAGAGATGGTGAATAGAAAGACTTTGGCCATTCAAAAATTTGCATTAGAAGTATCGACAAAGGTCGATCAAATGTGGAACTCCCTAGAAGAAAAATTTCAGACTATCCTAAAAATAGTAGAGGAGTTTAGCGAACCAAGTAGTGATCGAGAGAGGAGGAAAAAGAAAGAAGTTGAGTATACATGTAACAAAGGTAAGGACAAGGTTACCATCATTGAAGAGGTTGTGGATGTAGACACAAAAAATGATGATGGATGTGAGATTTTCCAATATGACCATCCTAAGGAATGTTGCCCAATGGTGTCACATTTACAAGATTATGGGGTGTATACACTAAAACCATGATTAAACAGATGACAAACACCCAGAAGGTTACCTTATCCTCAAGGTAACCTAAGGTAGTTTCACCAACCATTGACATATTATCAAAGTGGAGCTCCACCACAATCGAATGAACAGTATCAATAGTGGCAACATCCACAATCATGGGGAATGCCACCATCATGTCAACAGTATCCTTACCATCAACCTGACCCATACGGGTATTATGTTCAATAGCTGATCTCTCCATGTGACTCTATTAGTCACGTTGCTCTTCAACCTCACTACCAGGCCCCAGAGTACTATAGAACTTCTTCTTCTTGGGGTAATGTTTTACATAGATACTATTCCTCTTATTTATCTGCATATCCTCCACCCATTACCACCTGCTCCAAATATGCAGGGCGAGCTTCTTGCCTAGCTGCAACAACGTAATGCTACAAGGGTTATCAATCCTTAACCTACTGTTGGTTTGGATAATCGATTAAAGAATAGACCTTTCTTTAGAACTAATAGATCAACCAAGTCCTTACAATCACAAGCGGCTAATTATTTGAACACCTCATTATCATTTGAATCTTCGGAGCTTCCTTCGAACCAAAAATCACACCCAACACATACTGTCATGTTAACCCATGCCATCATTGATTAGATTAAAGTTGGTCATCTTCCTAGGAAATTCTTTAATCCTGGAAGTCCTCTTATTTATTTGAAAATTGCTAGAAATGAGCCTTGCAAAGCTCTTTTGGATTTAGGTTTTGGTGTTAATTTAATCTCCTAGGAAATGTATAAAGCCTAGAACCTGCCTCTGTTAAAGAAAAGTAACATTCATTTAGAGTTGGCTGACCAGTCCATCACTATTCCATTGGGACTAGTGGAGGACATTGTTACCACTATTTGTGGGTGGTCATATCTAGCCGATTTCCTAGTGATCCAAGTCAACAACTGTAAGGGAGACTTCCCAATCATAATGGAAAGAGCATGGCTATGTATGATTGATGCATGCCTAGGAATACATGATCTTTCCCTAGAGATATCAAAAGAAAATGCATTTGGAAAGATCAAGAAGAAGAAAGTTCCATGCATCACATATAGTGACATAGGGTGCAACTACGTGCAGAAGTTTTGGTTTGTATAATGCTTAACATTACTTGCATACAACCAATGTGTACAAGTAACTGATATACAAAATGCCTATATGCAGCAACTATAAGATAGGAAGGTACCCAGTGGCTGACAGTTGACCAAGAGAGCAATTCAACTTTATGCATGGAACCAACTGAGAGCTTGACTTGTGCCTATATCAATAGCATAGATGCATTAGAGCAACTCCACCGCCAACTTCCAAGTACTGACACCGAGAATATCAACTGGGGGAGGTTGGAAATCCCTGATGAGTTTAAGAAAGAGCCCCTTGAATTAAAACCATTGTCCACTGGTATGGAGTATACATTTCTCAAGGATGAAAAACCAGTAATCATTAACACTAAGCTCCCTCATCAACAAAAAGAAAGACTACTAGAGATGGTAAACAAATGGTCGAAAGCCTTTGCTTGGTCATATTGCTTGGTGTTTGCACTAGAAAAATTTAGGCACTATGTATTAGGCTATAAGATATTTGTACACACGGACCATAGTGCGATTCGGTTCCTTATGAATAAACCAACAGTGAGCCCTCGCATCATATGATGAATCATAATTTTGCAAGAGTTCAATCTTATGATGGTTGATTGCAAAGGCGCCAAGAATGTTGTTGCCAATAATTTATCTTGGTTGCAATGAGACAACAAAGAGGATGACCACCCAATTTTTGATCACTTCCTTGATGAACTCCTCTTTGCAAGTGTAATAAACAATCAATCAACCATAGATACAAATTGGTATAATAGCATTCTTACTTATCTCCTCACACAAGAAACACCACAAGGGTTGGATGTTAAAAAGAAACAATAGTTTCTCCACCAAGTTAAACATTTCATAGAAATCAATGGACAACTTTACAAGGTGTGTTCCAATGGCTTGGTTCGATGGTGTGTTCCTGACGTAGATTATTTGTGAGTTCTCCAAGATGCTCATGAGGGCCCTTGTGGGGGTCATTATGTTGGGAGATGAATAGCCATTAAAATCTTGCTCATAGGATATTATTGGCGTACATTATTTTGGGACACCCATCATTTTGTCCAATCTTGTGAGCACTACCAACACAATGGGGGAATGACTGCTAGAATGGAGGATCCACAACAATGGACTCAACCCTTAGAACCCTTCAACATATGGGGTATTGATTTTATGGGACCTATTACACCAATGTCCGATGGAAAAGCATACATTATTATTGATCTTGACTATTTTACAAAATGAGTGGAAGTAGCCACTGTTATCGACTGTACATCATCTACCGCTACACGATTTGTTCAACAATAAATCGTAAACAGGTTGGGCATACCTCATGCACTTATTTTTGATAATGGTACACATTTTACAGGTGCGAATTTTCAGAAGTTGATGCAATGCTTAGGAGTCGAGCATAAACTGACTACACCATATTATCCTCAAGCGAATGGTAAAGCCGAAGTCACTAATAGGGAAATCAAAAAAATTTTGACATGAACCATTAGCAAATATAGGTAAGATTGGAGCACCAAACTGAACGACGCTCTTTGGGCCTACTGCTCCACATGTAAACTCCCTATAGGCTATTCTCCCTTTGAGTTAGTGTACGGTAAACTTCCAATAATTCCTATCCAAGCTGAGCTCTGCACACTGTCCACAGCATGTGACCTTAACCTTAATCTCAGTCTAGCGTAGAAAGAATGGTTAATGAATCTTAACTTGCTAGATGAAAATTGATTAGCTGCCTTGTCATCCAACGAACTACACAAGGCCTTCAACAAACAACGTCATGACCTGAAAATTAGAAAAGTCACATACCAACCAGGAGATAACACTCTTTATTGGAATCTCGCACATGTGCCACAACAAACTAAATTTCAAACACTATGGAAAGGACCTTATATCATTCATGAAACTTTTCCTTCAGGAGCCATGATGATCTATAAACCTGAAAACCCAGATAAGAAATTATTGGTCAACATCAAGCAAACCAAACCTTTCCAGGAGCCTAACATGGCCAGTACTAACACTACCTCTGTTAATGGATAACCCTACTCATTATTTCGGATCTCCTCCTTCCAAATTAGTCGTGGGGAAGATGGCCACCAATGCTAACTATTCTAAGTCCTAAGTTTCTTTTGTCCTTTTTATTTTACACATTTTTCATCTTTACTTGCTTTTGTTTTACACCATCGTTAACATTTTTACTATTTCTTTCTTTGTTACCATTTGTTGGATTTATTTTCACTCGTCATATAATAAGTGCTCATGGTGGTGGATTGTATTATAATAGTGTTGCTTACTAATGTTTGGTTTTTACCTTTGACTTTTAATGTTGATGCTAAGATATGGTTTCTTTTGATAAAATAGGCAATGAATCCACGTCATCAATTCATCCACTCAACTCTATGGTCTCCCTTTGTTTTGGAAATGTACTGTCCCTTTTTTCTAAGCAAACCTATTGATAAATTGGTGGCTTGATATTCCTCAAACCAAGAAAAGATTCAAATGGATTGGAAAGGGTGTAACCTTAAGGGGATTCGATGCATTTGTGCTAGCTATTATCTTGGGTACTTGGATGTTTTTTCATAGGTCTTTCGCCATTCTGTTATCAACTAATATCAGGAAGTTGAATGAATCAAATAATTTTTTGCATGGTGTGGTTCTCACATAAAAAAATAAAAATAAAAAATAAAATGGTGGGAATTCAAAGCATACCCCTTAGACACAGTAAAGGAACATGGGCTACAAGCACTAGTTATGGTATTGGAAAGACATGTTACCCATGCCTGAAGGTTCCCTCTAACTAAGGCCCTTCCTCACTTCCTACTTCTCTATTCTTCTTCTTTTGGAATGGTGGTTGCTTTGTGAAAGCATTCTTGTTGCTTCAGAAGGATGGGTTGGTTAAGTGTGTTGATGCGAGGTCACTGGATGTGGTTAGTTTTAATCTGAATTTGGGCTGAATTTTATTAAGTCACCTTAACCACATACTACACAAGGGACTTTACACAACCTTAATTTCAGGATTCCATTCCATTCTCTCTTCTCTTTTCGTACTGTTTTCCATATTCCACCTCATTGCCGATTTTATGATTAGTCTATATCTTGGTCGACACATTATTATTCTTTGGTAAATTCTTGTGGGTAAATTCTTAACTATTATCTCCATATGTTATTCCTAGAGCCTACGGACTCTTGGGTTTGTGGGTTTGTCAGGGCATAACAGGCATGAGCTTGCTTTGGGGAGGACCCATTGGCATTCCTTTTTTGTGCAATTGTTAAGTTATTTTCTCTTAAACATTTCTTGCAATCAACTATTTCTTATTCCACCCCATCCATGACATTCATTTTTGTTTTTCTTTTATTGGCTTCATTGTTGTTATTCCTCTTCTCTTCCTTTTTCTTTCGTTTTCCATCCTATTGCTACTGAAGGTTTGCTCGTAGTCATGGGGGCCTGTCACAAATTTTTCCATTCCATTACTTATCCCACCCCTACACGTTGGGTAGTTATCAGTTACAAACCTCTAACCCAGTATGTGCCATACCCACAACCTAGCTAATGTGCTTCATATCGAGGCAAGGCATCAACTACATTATATCTTATCTATCCTTGCTAATTCATGATTGTGTTGTGTGTGCAGATGGTGATCACATGAATAAAGAACTAGGATAGGAGGAATCACTAAGGATGGACTGGAGCAAGAACATTTACACAAGGAACAAGCTTGGTCATGTGGCCATGGATGAACAACGGTGTGCAAATTTTTGACATCAGCAGCAGTGCACCTCATTTTCCTTTCTCTCTCTCTTTCTTCAAGTTGTCAAATGAGGGTCTGGATATCATCTATGTATAGTGTTCACCACAATGGTTATGAACACCAATGCTGTAATACGTTTGTCGATCCATTCACTGGGCACTTTGAGTCTGTCATTCCATGTCATCATCAGTTGTCATTTAGTCAATAATCCCATACCTTCCCAATATTTTTAAGGAACTCAAGGATGAGTTTTCATTTAGTCATGGGAGTATAATGAGCCTCGATATCGGACCCTCGATATTGGATCCTCAATATCAGAGATGCCGAAACGATATCGGACATGCGATGTCGGAACCTGTCTTATTGCCTATAAATAATAGATAGGGGCACTTCGTTTGACATTATTTTTTTAGTTCCTTAGCCAAATTCTTGTAGTTTTTCTATTCGAAAGTTAGAATTATTTCTGAGTGCCCACAATAGGAGTCATAAAGTGAACGGATCTTTATTCGAGCATTGTGTACTTGAGCACACCTTGTGTTCAGAAATAAAGATGAACTTTGTGATAAACCTTGCAACATTTAGAATAGCTTAATTATTGCATTTTATGTAATTTACTATTATTTGATGCTTTCAATAGTTACTTAATGTTATTTCATAGAATTATTAATTGTCAATTACCAATGAATTAGCACACTCAACACAACCACTTCGAGCATACGTGGAACACTTGGTAACCTAGTAATGACTAGCATTTGGTAATCCTAGTAGCGTTACACTGGTTTAGGATATGTCCAGAAAGTGGGAACGGATGCTGGTGTTAGGACTAGTTAGAGAATAGGTAATTAGTTAAATCAAATTAGCTATTAAATTACCTCATTTTTCTCTTTTAGGCATCAAGAGCATAAAACATAAAATAATAAAAATAACATGCCTCTGAGTTTACTTAACCATACAATTGTGCCTTACAAGTAAGCTTGGGAAGACAATGATTGTATAACTCATCCTTGTTCTTCTTTAGGTGCATAAGCACTTAATCCTTGGAGTTCAACCGGATCGTGCGTGAGCGCTCGTATTCGTATGGTTGGGCATAGGGGTACCTTGCCGCTCATCATTAGTAGAGCCGTTTCATTGTGAGGGATAGGAATTGACAAAATTATTTCAGGTTTTGACACTCTTCTTTCTATGTTTGATATGTTGTATGTGTTGTACAGCAGATTCTAAGTCCTAAAAGATTATAGGTTTTTTATTGTTATTGTTACATATGTTTTAGGGGTAAAGGTTGTTTATGTTTTATAACATGTAGGCAATGGGTTGTTTTCATAGGTTGTCCTACATGATTTTTTTTAATTTTTTTGGTTAGTTGTCTATAATAATAATTTTTATCTATTATTGTGTAATGGGTTAGAAATTAGGATATAGGGGGTTTTGGCTATTAAGGTCATATGTTGTTGGATACTTAGGATGTTGTAGGTTAGTTTCATGGTTTATTAGTTTGTTAAGGGATAAAGGTTGTTAAGATTATGTGTTGTTACATAATTCATTGGTTTGTTAAGGGTTATCAGTTAGTTCATTATAGACAGTATGATTACGATAAACCCCTACTCGCCACCCGAAGTATGTTAGGTATAACAAAGGTCATTAGGATTCCAACAAGGCACTAGAAAGATAGTAGGATCAAAAGACTAGACATGAATAACATCCCACGATTTGAAGGGGGATACAATGTTGATTCTCAACATCATTTACAAGCATTTCATGATGCTTGTTTCTTGCAAAATATAAAAAATGAGTGGCAAAAGCTAAAGTTGTTTCCATGGAGACTAATCAAGGAAGCGGAAAGTTGGTATCGGTCCTTAGATTCGGAATCCATTCGTCGATGGAGTACCATGTTGGAGCTATTCAATGATAAGTATTAGATGTACTCCTAAGTGTCCAACCTATGTAAGTAAATCCAAGGATAGAAACAAGGAGGACCCGAACCCTTAGATGCTGCCATGGATCAATAGTATTCATTGTTACATCATTTCCCTCGCCATGGTTACTCGCAAAAGGAACAACTACGTCATCTCGTAGATGGGCTTAGGTACGAAAAGCAAAGAACCCTTGGGACTTATGTCCAAGGAAGGCTATCCGAGCTTAGAGCCCATCAAATACAAAGATTTTTGGAGCAAGTTGTCAAGGAGAAAGGTGAGTTGAGGAAAAGAGAAAGTGTGGAGGAGTACAACAAAGATCCTTTCCTCTGAAAGAAGGAAATTAGATTTTGTGAAGATGAAGAAGAGTCACCACTTGAAGAGATTGAGAAGGAAATTAGATTTTGTGAATAGAAAGACTTTGCCAATTCAAAAATTTGCATTAGAAGTATCGGCAAAGGTCAATCAAATGTTGAACTCCCTAGAAGAAAAATTTCAAACTGTCTTAAAAATAGTAGAGGAGTCTAGAGAACCAAGTAGTGACTGAGAGAGGAGGAAAAAGAAAGAAACTGAGTATACATGTAACAAAGGTAAGGGCAAGGTTGCCATCATTGAAGAGGTTGTGGATTTATACATGAACAATGATGATGGATGTGAGATTTTCCAATATGACCATCCTAAGGAATGTTGCCCAATGGTGTCACATCTACAAGAGTCTATGGTTTATGCACTAAACCCATGATTAAACAGATGACAAACACCCATAAGGTTACCTTATCCTTAAGGTAACCTAAGGCAGTTCCACCAACCATTAACATATTATCAGAGTGGAGCTCCACCACAACCAAATGAACATTATAAATGGTGGCAATACCCACAAACATGGGGAATGCCACCATCACATCAATAGTATCCTTACCATCAACCTGACCCATATGGGTATTACATTCAGTAGCTGATCTCTCAAGATGACTCTACTAGTCACATTGCTCTTCAACCTTACTACCAGTCCCCTGAGTACTATAAAACTTCTTCTCCTCGGGGTGATGTTCCACATAGATATTATCCCTCTCATCTGTTTGCATCTCTTCCACCCTAAGCTCCATTACCACCTACTCCAACTATGTATGGCGAGCTTCTTGCTTAGCCATAGCAATGTAATGCTACAAGGGCTATCAATCCTTAACCTATTGTTGGTTTGGGTAATCGATCAAAGAAGAGACCTTTCTTTAAAACCAATAGTTCAACCAAGTCCTTACAATCACAAGCGGCTAATTATCTGAACACCTCATTATCATCTGAATCTTCGGAGCTTCCTTTGAACCAAAAAATACACCCAACGCATATTGTCATGTTAACCCATGGCATGACTGATTGGATTAAAGTTGGCCATCTTCCTAGGAAATTCTTTGATCCTAGAAGTCCTCTTATTTATTTGCAAATCATTGGAAATAAGCCTTGCAAAGCTCTTTTGGATTTAGCTTTTGGTGTTAATTTAATCTCCCAAGAAATGTATAAAGCTTGGAACTTGCCTCCATTAAAGAAAAGTAACATTCGTTTAGAGTTGGTTGACTTGTCCATCACTATGCCATTGGGACTAGTGGAGGACATTGTCACCATTATTTGTGGGTGGTCATTTCTAGCCGATTTCCTGGTGATCCAAGTCAACAACTGTAAGGGGAACTTCCCAATCATAATGGGAAGAGCATGGCTAGGTACGATTGATGCATGCCTAGGAATACGTGATCTTTCCCTAGAGATATCAAAAGAAAATGCATTTGGGAAGATCAAGAAGAAGAAAGTTTCATGCATCGCATAGTGACACAGGGTGCAACTACGTTCAGAAGTCTTGGTTTGTACAACGCTTAACATTGCTTACATGCAACCAATGTGCACAAGTAACTAATATACAAAGATGCCTGTATGTAGCAGCCACAAGATAGGAAGGCACCCAGTGGCTAGTAGCTGACCATGAGAGCAATTCAACTTTATGCATGGAACCAACTGAGAGATTGACTTGTGCCTATATTGATAGCATAGATGCATTAGAGCAAGTCCACTGCCAACTTTCAAGTATTGACACTAAAAATATCAACTGGGAAAGGTTGGAAATCCTTGACGAGTTTAAGCAAGAGCCTCTCGAATTAAAATCGTTTCCCATCGGTATGGAGTATACATTTCTCAAAAATGGAAAATTGGTAATCATTAATGCTAAGCTCACTCCTCAACAAAAAGAAAGACTGTTGGAGATGGTAAAAAAATCATCAAAAGCCTTTGTTTGGTCATATTGCAAATTAACTGGAATAGATCCTAGGATATTCCAACATAAAATCTACACTAACCCCTCTATAAAGCATCGACAACAACTGCAAAGAACCCAAAGCTTAAGCAAGTAATTAAAAAAGAAATTGAACAATTTCTAAAGGCTGGGTTCATCTACCCCATTGCTGATAGTGAATGGGTTAGTCCATTAGTCATTGTGCCTAAAAAAGGTGGTAAATGGAGGGTGTGTATAGACTTTAGGCTATTAAACATGGCAACATTTAAAGACCATTTCCCATTGCCATTCATTGACCAAGTTTTAGATACCATTTCAGGGCATTTTTATTATAGTTTTCTAGATGGTTACATTGGGTACAATCAAATCCAAATAGCACTAGAGGACCAAGCCAAAACTACATTCACGAGTCCTTAGGGGACATTTGCATATAGGCAGATGCCGTTTGGCTTGTGCAATGCTCTAGCAACATTTCAACATTTGGTTCTTAGTATATTTTAGTAGCAAATAGGAAATGGTGTGGAGGTTTTTATGGAAAATTTCTCCACCTATAGAGTGGACTTTGAACAAGCATCGAACTGATTAGAGCAAGTATTGAAATGATGTGTTGAAACCAACCTAAGGCTCAATTGGTAGAAAAGCCATTCTACAAGCTTTCAAACATTGAAGCAGAAGCTTGTAGAATGTTTGGAAAGCTACCTTAGTCCATTCAAAGGTTACTTCCTTCTTTGTTAATTCTACCAATAGTTTACAACCTTTGAAAAATTTTCAATGAAGCATCTATACTAGCTAGTATGTCCAAGGAATGATCGGATGTCTTTTATACTTTGAGGTTGACAAGTGATTCCTTGGATGACTTTAATTTTTTTAGGATCTACCTCCATCCCTATTTATGATTCTTTGGATGACTTTGAATGGGTAGCTTTTCAAACATTGAAGCCGAAGCTTGTAGAAACACCCATTCTACAAGCTCTTGACTGGTCTAGACCATTCCATAAAATGACTAACTTGTTCAATTTTGCTTTAGGAGCCATACTTACATAGTTAGATGACCAAAAACGTCCCTATTACATTCACTATGAAATTTGAAGTGTTGTTGGTGCATAACTCAACTATACCACAATAGAAAAAGAGTTAATGGCTGTGGTGTTTACACTAGAAAAATTTAGGCACTATGTATTAGGCTATAAGATATTTGTACACATGGATCATAGTGCAATTCGGTTCCTTATGAATAAACCAACAGTGACCCCTCACATCATACGATGGCTTGTAATCTTACAAGAGTTCAATCTTATGATGGTCGATCGCAAAGGCATCGAGAATGTTGTTGCTAATCATTTATCTCAATTGCGATGAGACAACAAAGAGGATGAACATCCAATTTCTGATCACTTCTCTGATGAACTCCTCTTTGCAAGTGTAATAAACAATCAATCACCCATAGATACAAATTGGTATAGTAGCATTCTTACTTATGTCCTCACACAAGAAACACCACAAGGGCTGGATGTTAGAAAGAAACAACAGTTTCTCCACCAGGTCGAACATTTCATAGAAATCAACGAACACCTTTACAAGGTGTGTTCCGATGGCTTGGTTCGATGGTGTGTTCCCAACGTAGATCAATTACAAGTTCTCTAAGATACTCATGAGGGCCCTTGTGGGGGTCATTACACTGGGAGATGAATAGCCATTAAAATCTTGCTTGCAGGATATTATTGGCCTACATTATTTTGGGATGCTCATCATTTTGTCCAATCTTGTGAGTGCTGCCAACGTGATGGGGGAATGATTGTTAGAATGGAGGGTCCACAACAATAGACTCAACCCTTAGAACCCTTCAACATATGGGGTATTGATTTTATGGGACCTATTACACCAATGTCCAATGAAAAAGCATACATTATTGTTGCTCTTGACTATTTTACAAAATGGGCAAAAGCAACTGCTATTACTAACTGTACATCATCTATCGCTGCACGATTTGTTCAACAAAAAATTGTAAGTAGGTTTGGCATACCTCATGCACTTATTTATCATAATGGTACACATTTTATAGCTATGATTTTTTGGAAGTTGATGCAACGCTTAGGAGTTCAGCATAAACTGACTACACCATATCATCCTCAAGCGAAAGGTCAAGTTGAAGTCACTAATAGGGAAATCACAAAAATTTTGAGATAAACCATTAGTAAATATAGGTGAGATTGGAGCACCAAACTGAACGATGCTCTTTGGGCCTACCGCTCTAGATGGAAACTCCCTATAGGCTATTGTTCCTATGAGTTAGTGTATGGTAAACTTCCAACACTTCCTATCCAAGCTGAGCTCTGTACACTATCCACAACATGTGACCTTAACCTTGATCTTAGTCTAGCATAGAAGGAATGGTTAATGAATCTTAACTTGCTAGATGAAAATTGATTAGCTGCCTTGTCATCCAACGAACTGCACAAGGCCTTCAACAAACAACATCATGACTTGAAAATTAGAAAAGTCACATACCAACCAGAAGATAGGGTTCTTTATTGGAATTCCACACATGTGCCACAATGAACTAAATTTCAAACACTATGGAAAGGAACTTATATCATTCATGAAACTTTTCCTTCAGGGGCCATGATGATCTATAAACCTAAAAACCTAGATAAGAAATTATTGGTGAATATCCAACAAACCAAACCCTTCCATGAGCCTAAAATAGCCAGTACTAACACTACCTCTACTAATGGATAACCCTACTCATTATTTCGGATCTTCTCCTTCCAACTCAGTTGTGGGGGAGATGGCCACCAATGCTAACTATTCTAAGTCCTCAGTTTCTTTTATCCTTTTTATTTTACACATTTTTCATCTTTACTTGTTTTTGTTTTACACCATCGTTAACATTTTTACTATTTCTTTCTTTGTTACCTTTTGTTGGATTTATTTTCACTCGTCATATAATAAGTGCTCATGGTGGTGGATTGTACTATAATAGTGTTGCTTACTAATGTTTGGTTTTTACCTTTGACTTTTAATGTTGATGCTAAGATATGGTTTCTTTTGATAAAATAGGCAATGAGTCCACATCATCCATTCATCCACTCAACTCTACGGTCTCCCTTCATTTTGGAAATGTATTGTCCCTTTTTTCTAAGCAAACCTATTAATAAATCGGTGGCTTGATATTCTTCAAACGAAGGAAAGATTCAAATGGATTGGAAAGGGTGTAACCTTAAGGGGATTCGATGCATTTGTGCTAGCTATTCTCTTGGATACTTGGATGTTTTTTCATAGGTCTCTTGCCATTTTGCTATCAACTAATATCAGGAAGTTGAATGAATCAAATAAGTTTTTGCATGGTGTGGTTCTCACATAAAAAAA
>MNCI01015499.1:167474-239882 GCA_015680685.1 Gnetum montanum
TGTCACAAATTTTTCCATTCCATTACTTATCCCACCCCTACACGTTGGGTAGTTATCAGTTACAAACCTCTAACCTAGTATCTGCCATACCCACAACCTAGCCAATGTGCTTCATATTGAGACAAGGTATCAACTACATTATATCTTATTTATCCTTGCTAATTCATGATTGTGTTGTGTGTGCAGATGGTGATCACATGAACAAAGAACTAGGATAGGAGGAAGCACTAAAGATGGATTGGAGCAAGAACATTTACGCAAGGAACAAGCTTGGTCATTTGGCCATGGATGAACAATGGTGTGCACATTTGGCCAATGGTGTGAACAATGGTGTTAGGACTAGTTAGAGAATAGTTAATTAGTTAAATCAAATTAGCTATTAAATTACCTCATTTCTCTCTTTTAGGCATCAAGAGCATAAAACATAAAATAATAAAAATCACATACCTCTGAGTTTACTTAACCTTACAATTGTGCCTTACAAGTAAGCTTGGGAAGATAATGATTGCATAACTCATCCTTGTTCTTCTTTAGGTGCATAAGCACTTAATCCTTGGAGTTCGACCGGATTGTGCGTGAACGCTCATATTTGTATGGTTGGGCGTAGGGGTACCTTGTCGCTCATCACTAGTAGAGCCGTTTCATTGTTAGGGATAGGAATTGACAAAATTATTGCAGGTTTTGACACTCTTCTTTATATGTTTGATATGTTGTATGTGTTGTACAATAGATTCTAAGTCCTAAAAGATTATAGGTTTTGTACTGTTATTTTTACATATGTTTTAGGGGTAAAGGTTGTTTATGTCTTATAACATGTAGGCAGTGGGTTGTTTTCATAGGTTATCCTACATGATTTGTTTAATTTTTTTTAATTTTATTTGTTAGTTGTCTATAATAATAATTTTTATCTATTATTGTGTAATGGATCACAATTTAGGTTGTAGGGGGTTTTGGCTATTAAGGTCATATGTTGTTGGATACTTAGGATGTTGTAGGTTAGTTTCATGGTTTATTAGTTTGCTAAGGGATAAAGGTTGTTAAGATTATGTGTTGTTACATACTTCATTAGTTTGTTAAGTGTTATAGGTTAGTTCGTTGGGACTACTTAGGTTTTGCTAGTGATAGGTGGCTCAAGTAGGTAGCTCATTATTTGGTTAAGCAAGAGGTCAGCTTGAGTCACACTCGAGGCATTATTATATTCATTTATAATTTTTCTAAAGTATCATGTTGGCTATATATTTTGGGTTGTACTTATAATCATTCTTTTAGGTTTTGATAACCCATGAACTAAGGTTATTAACGTATTATAGCTTCTTAGACAATGTTAGTTTATTAAGATTACTTCATTAAAGTTTTTAGGTACTTCATTAATTTGTTAGAGGATATATGTTAGTTTGCTAGTTTGTTAGAACTACGTAGGTTATGCCAATGATAGATGCTTCAAGTAGTTAGCTCATTATCTTGTTAGGCAAGACATGTCTTTGATATATTCATTTATAATTTTTCCAAAGTATATTAACAACCTAATTAAGGCATTATTATATTCATTTATAATTTTTCTTAAGTATCATGTTAGTTATAAGTTTTGGGTTGTACTTATAATCATTCTTTTAGGTTTTGATGCCCCTAGGACTACTTAGGTTGTTAATGTACTATAAGTTTGTTACGAGTACTTCATTAATTTGTTAGAGGATATAGGTTAGTTTGCTAGTTTGTTAGAACTAGTTAGGTTATGTGAGTGATAGATGTTTCAAGTGGCTAGCTCATTATCTTGTTAGACAAGCCATGGGTTTAATTTAGAGTTGAGGCATTGTTATATTCCTCTATAATCTTTCTTAAGTATCATGCTAGCTATATGTCTTGGGGTGTACTTATTGTCACTCATTTAGGTTTTGACAACCCTAGGATGGGTTGTTAATATACTTTAAACTTTTTAGGGATGTTAGTTTATTAAGAGTACTTTGGTTGTTAGGTACTTCATTAGTTTGTTATTTTTGAGGACTATTTAGGTTGTTGACATACTTCAGCTTGTTATGAATGTTAGTTTGTTAATAAACCTATAATTCCTAATTCCACTTTTGGAAGGTTTGTGCATTCAATAAAGTAATTCTTCCTTATGTGGTCCTTGCCTTCATTAGCACTAACTTTTATGAATCTGTGCTTGTTGATGATCTTGTTGCAATTGCTCTTCTACTTTTATGATAGTTGTCACAAAACTGAATGATAAGCTTAGATACATCTTTGGCATGTTACTAGAAGTAATTATTTTAGTGAATGTGAAAAACAAGTATAACTTTAATAGTGGTAGACGATACAAACCTACCATTCTTGTTAATGATGTGCATTATGTGAAATAGTGCGAAGATTCATTGTAAAGGAAGAATTTCCCAATGGTGAAAGCATATTAAAAATAGATACATCTTAAATAGTATTAGCAAGATATTACAAGAAAATAATAAAAATATTTAGTACCACAAAAGTTACAATTTAGAATCATGACAACATTGAAATACATGCCTTAAAGTTGTTAAAAACAAATATTACTATAAAATGAAATACAAAATAAAGCATCACAAAACAATGTAAAGATTTCATAAATTTGAAATGAAAAAAAGAAGAAAAAACTATTGAACAATAAAAGAGAAAATAGTTCATTACTTCTAAGTCTCATTTAACTTTTTGATGTTCTTGATGGTGCCATATTGATTCTTATTTCTAAAATTGTCATTCATCAAATTTAGACTTAATACTCTCCATGACTTGTAGTTGTCTTTGTCCATGGCCATGCCAATGCCCATGGCCATAACCTCATTCATAATTTTAAAAAGTAATCAATAGTTGCTAGAGATGATTTTGAACAGATTGCTTTATAACTTTGTTATCATCAATCATAGTATTAGGATCCATGCTCACAAGAGTGCTTCAGTTGCATCTAAGTTGCATCTAAGTACTTGGCATCAGTAGTGCAATCATGTCATTTGAATTTATAGTTACAAACTATGATTTTTTTTCCACTATCATGTTGTGCCAATTAATTACCATTCATTTGTTAGGCTGCTATTTTCCAATATGCTAACCATTATTTTTATTTTGATTATTGTACCAACCACTTTTTTCCTGATAATGCATTCCCCCAATTTGACTTTTTTCCACCCATGTTTTTTCACCACTATCATGCATTTTTCAGTTTCCTTTTTGTGTTAGTGCTCTATTGATGTGAATTCTTTTTCTGCTCACATATACCCTTCACTACTATGCATTTGCTAGTTTCTGCCCCTTTGATTTTTTTCCATACTCAGATTTTTGAAGCTATCTTGTCATCTTTTTTCCCTAGTTAGTGCACCAACCACTTTTTTTAGTGAGTGTTCCACTAGTGTGTGTTATTTTCCTGCTCCCTTTTTTCGATTAATATGCCAACGACCTTTTTTTCCGTTAGTGCATCAATTTCAGTTTGTATCAAGTTAAATTTTTTCGTATCCAAGCTTTTTGTTACCTTCTTTTTATTAGTATGTCAACTTTAGTTTCCCGTTTGAATTTTTTCTGCCCAAGCTTTTCAACTTTTTCCAGTTGATATGCCTTATGCCAATTTGATTTTTTTTAACCCATGTTTTAGAATTTTTCTCGCCAAGTTATTTTTTTTTTAAGTATGCCACTTTTTTGCAGTGTGTCACCCAGTTTTTTTATATTAATATGTGGACCACTTTTTCTTAGTTAATACGTTGCATTGAATGAATTTTTTCCCTGCCCACATTTTTCCCACCACTACCATGCATTTGTTAATATCTATCCTAATTTTTTCAGTTTTGCTCCTTCTGCAAGTTTGAATTTTTTTCCTATCATTAGCATGCATTTGATAGGTTGAATTTTTCTTCCTGCCCATCTTTTTTTGGTGCATGTCCACAAAATATTATTTACATCTTGCCATTACCATTCCCCTTATCCCCTGACCCCCATCTCCTACATCCACAAAATATTATTTATAACGTGCCAACCGTTACCCTCCCACGTCTCTCCATTTTCTTGAAAATTAAGTCATCATTCATCTCATATCCCTTTTCTAGTTTTTTCTTGCCTACTTTGAGCTCTTTACATTAAAATATTGGAGAAGTTAGAACCCCTTTAGTAAGAAAGGTTATTTTGTTTATCTATCCATGAATCATATAAGGTTTTCGGCTAAAAGTTTGAGGATATAAGTCTATCAAAGGTTTTAATGAAATATTTAAAAATATTCCAAAATCCAAAAATGCTTTCAAAGTTTAGCAAGGAATTGAAACTAAAAACTAAAATTTTGTTACATCCGTAGACCCTCTAGATCTATTGGGCAATTAAAATATACATGCTATGAGTTTTAAAAATATCATTAAGAAAATTACAAAGTGTTCTTTGTAATGTTTGTAACAAATCATCCAAGTTTTTAATTGCAATATTCCATTTATGTATAATGTGCTCCAATGCATATGAGATTATTACTAAGATAAATATTATTCATAACAAATTTAATAACTCTTGGAAGATGTAATTTATGACCATAGTGTTGGATGCTCATCCCACTAAGGAGTAGTCTTGGAACGGTTAGTGGATGAGTGAAAGCCTAACCTTTGTTTCATTGGCTATGCCTAAGTTTGATCCCACGTCTTCTAACTTAAGAAATAAGCATTAAGAAGCTTATAACTAAGCATTGCCCACCAAAATTGAACACATGACTTGAAGCTTATAAATCAAGAGTCTAAACACTAGGTTAACACCACATTATTCTTTTATGATGTCTAATACATCAAGGTCCCATTGATACTAAACTTCAACATATGGGAATTGTTTCTCCTTGATGTCTTCCTTATGATGGAAGTGAATACTCTTTTTTACATGGTTTTTATGAGTGCCTTATTGCACAACATGCTTAGAAATAGATGTTTAAAATTAGCAACAAATTTGAATCAAGTAGTAATGATGTCATTCTTAGTGATTAACTATTTTTTCTACTACCTTTTTTTGCATGTGTAAGTAACCTTGATGATTTATTCTTTATTCTATCTATTTTTTAATAATGAAAACATAACTTGGCCTTTCATGAACATCACATTCTTAAAGATGCTACTTTTTAGTTATAATTACAATAGGAAAACTTCCAATGAAAGTTGAGCAATTAATTCATCTTTTGCATTGTTAATTCTTTTTATTTTTGTAGACTTTAGTTGCAAAATTTATCTTCTTCTTTTTTCTTTTTATATTTTGCAATTTGTTTTATATTTCTCATTATTGCATTTATTTTTCTTGGGAAAGAGTTTTCTTCTCTTTACAAGTAAATGATTAGTAAAAAAGTGAAAATTGATAAAGGTACATCCAAATGAGGGTAAGGCCTAATCCTTTATATATTCCAAAGAGAAGGTTTTTCAATATTGGTTGTAAAGATGAAAACCTAGTAATTCATTTCTACTCTATTGATGAGTAATGAGAGTTCCAAACACTCAACCATACAAGTAACAAATATACACGTAGAATTAGATCATAATCCATAGATAAGACAATGTAAGTATACTAATAAGTTGATGATAAGATTGTGATCATTGTCACTAGAGTTAGCGAAGAGCAAAGTGTATGGTTTAAATCTTACAAAGATATATGATTAGATGATGTTGTGTGGATTTAGGTATACTAACAAAAAATATAATGAAATGGATATGAACTCTAAAACAATGAGAATATAAAACTATTTTAGCCTAACGACAATAACTATTCATTTTTGGTTTTCATACACATCCTTTGTTGATGTAATTATCACTAGTATTACCAAATAACTTTACTACTAAGTGAATCAAACAAAGCTACAACTAGGTTACCAGACAATTACACTTTCTACTTGAAACTAGTTGTACTTATTTTGCTCATACTAACAAACATGGGAATAGTAAATGACTTAGGAAATGAAAATGAAAATGGAAAAGTAAATGACATAGAAATGTAAATTTAATCTAAATTTTCATTCATGAATTGTATCTAAGAACAATCCACTTGAATAAAGATGTTAAACAATTATAGTTTACTATAGTGTGGGCATTCATAACTAACTCTAACTCAATGTAAACTATAAGAGTTTTACTAGTGTTAGAAAAAATATGTCATTTGACATTATGATGGGCTCATATTTATAGGTATGACTATGACCCACTACATCGTATATTAAGCCATGATATCACATCTATGATAACATAGATATGATATTGTAGTCATCTAATCAAACTTTATTTATTATCTATGTGGATGATCTCAAGTATTTTGAATTTCTTTAATTATTATTCATTATTTTTGGGTTTGACATTTCCTTCTTTTAATCTAGAATAAAAACATTTTACTTACTTTTATTAGTTACTATAAAAATAAAAAATTTCACTTTGCTTTCCAACTTTAATTCTTGGTAGCTCCAATTCACTTGTTTTGTAACTTCAATTTTAGTTACTTCACTTATCATTATTAATTTTCTAACTTCAATTTTGCATTAGAGACTTTCATAAAAGCATTAGAATCATCATATTAAAAATGTCCATGTACATTTACAATTTCAAAATATTTATATCTAATCTTAATAAGGATAACTGAAATAATTCTTAATTCAAGATGTAGAGAGTATCATCCTATTTTTCCTATGAAAAATAAAGTAAATTTTAAAATACAAACTTGCAATTTTTTTAATAAAGCAAGGACTTTCGTTGTTGGAAATTTATCAAAAGTTCAAAATACAACATAATGTAATGTATTTTGCAAAATAATGAAATAAATATCGAGACAAGGTAAAGGACGACTAGGCTAGGAAACCAAAAGAAGATTGATGAGCAGCGAGTATTCCCTATACCCAAGCATATGAATCACTAGTGGGTATGCACGATCTAGTTGAATTTCATGGACTATGTTTACATAAGTGGCTTATATCCTTAGATGGTGAAAGATGTGGTTATTAGTTGTCGTCTTCCCAATCAGCACTTGTGTTGTTTGTATGATTAAGTATGATTAAGGTGTAAGCTATTTATTTTTATAATTTTTATTATATTCTTTATTTATAGAATGATTAAATAAAATAAGGTTTGAATACTTAATTTCACTAATTAATTAACTAAACTATCCTAAACATGGAGCATCTATTTCCACTCTTCATACACATCCTGGATGTATGCTAATACTATTTGGTTACTAAGTGTTTATTGTTGGTCGTACCAATTATCCATTGCTAAGATTACCAAGCATTAGTATATTATGCTTGAAGTGGACATAATCACATTCCTTACGAATTATAATATTAAATGCTTAAGACAAGAAAAAAAATTGCATTCAAAATAAAATGTTGGAAAATGAACTTAAACTAATCCAAGTGTTGTAATGGAGAGAAGAAATCTTGATTTTGTTCCTATTTATAAAATTGTGTCTAGGTACATATTGCGCTCAAATAAAATGCTATACAATCAATTTAATTCATGCTACATGCACTCAAAGCGAAAATTTTGTAAGTTTTACATTACATAAAGAAACTGCAAGAGTCTAGCTAAGGAATTGACCATATGATGCAATAAATACAACTATTATGTGCATTTATATAGGCAATGGCTAGATTAAAGTTGATGCACATGCACCAATGCATCCTTAGATGAATTGATGGGGATGCATCGATAGGGCTGCATCAATAGGGCTATGTTGATAGGCATGCATCAATGCAGTTGCCTTATTGATGCTTCATCATGCCCACATGATTGACTGAAAACTCATCCTCGAGTGAACAAAAATGGGATTGAGTTTCTTACAAAATTTGGGGAAGTATGAAACTAATTGACTAATTGACTCTAATAAATAAACTACTTTTGAGTGTTGTTCTATATAGATTACAAAATTGGTGCAATTTACAATGAATTGGGACACTTGAACAAAAAATTAGTAGATGCCTACTGAGTAGGTGGAAGCGGGATGAAGTCTTCACATTGTGCTTAGAGGTGAAGGCTCCTATGGTGCAAAAGATCATTCATCATGTCTCGACACTACTGGAGAACAAGGCTATGATGTTGTTGCTATTGCTACTAAAAATTAAAAGGCATCTAGAAATACCTTAATCTTCTCTTCTTTGCCTCATGGGTCATGAATAGTACAGGCTACTTCGCCTAGATGTGCTGATATTAAAATATTCCACAAGCATGATAGTGTAGGAAACATTTCTTTCATGTTGATAAACCAAGCTGCAAATTATTTATGTTCAATGTTGAATGTATGAATAAGGTTTTGTAGCTCTTAGTAGTCACTTATTCTCCTAGACAAGTTCTTAGCAAGAGATCGTTGATTAGTGAATTCGCTCTTAAGAACTTCAAGCTTCGTGTTATGCACTTCCAACTTTTGTTTAGTATCTTTGTAGAGCTTGAACTCTATCTCATAGAGGAGGCAAGAGCTAGCTAATTGCTTCTCTAATTCTGTCATGAGCCTCCCCATGGTTAGCATTGTCAAGTTTGCATATTGGAGGTTGATAAGCTCCATGTACTTAGTAATCTCCTCGATCTGCAACTTCTTTAGATGGATCTCTACTTGTTTATATGTATTAAGTCCATTAAAGATGGAGTACCATGCATCACCTCTTTGCTGGAGTTGCTAGAGGGTATTGTTCACCTTCTCCTTGGCTAACTTTATCTTCTTATTTTTTTGACTTTCTTAAGCATCTTGACCTTTTTAGATCCAAGTTTACCTTGGTAAGCTGTTCTTGCTGTTGGAAAATGTACTCTGCCATTTGATTCTTTTATTGGTTAGGATTCTACAGGTGATGGTTATCATGAGTTAGTACTAGGTTTTCTTTGCGAACTTGATGAAGGTCATGGTTAGTTATATTTTCCATTGTTTCTGACAGTGACACATCAATAATTATCATCTCTTTAGCATTCTGAGCCTTATGGTATTTTTGCTGAAGTTGTTGGAAAGCTTCACTCTTATGAGTTTTGGCTTGAGAATGGCAAGATTAGAGAGATAGACTCTAAGTTTTGCAACCTTAGTGGCCAATTGTCAATTACTAGTGGTGGCCTTCTGGAGTTACATATTGATGATCAATAACTTTCCCCTCATCTTTGATAATTATGACTGGATGGCTAATATGTCTTTTGAGAGATGAAAGATCTTTAAAATCAATTACTCAACTCTTACCAGTCATTCCAATACTTCATCATGTTAGGAAACATTCATCCTTCCACTTCTTGCTCTTGCTAATGCTTGTACATTTTCCATGGTATTAACATGAAGGATAGATGCAACAGAAGCTCTTAGAGCTTCTCCAACATGGTATACCATCACCTTTACTATTGTTGCTTGGTTCTATGCGGTATGACTAGGACTGTCACTCCTCCTCCTTCTTCTAGCATTATAGAAAAGGATACTACATTTCCAAAAATTTTAGGGAATTCTTATCCTTGTATTGATATAGTGACTTCTTTGGCATTAGGATTAGGATGAATAGGTGTTTGGTTCCTTTGTGATGAGAACAATGATTTCATCTTAGTATCTAACTAGCTAATGATCATTGTGACCTCATTTAGGTGACTCATTGCTGGATAGTATATTGAGGATTCTCCACCACCTCTAGAGGCTTAATGTTATTACAACTCTTATTCTTTGAGTTTCTTTAGTCATTCTATAGCTACTAGCAATTTAGGTGTTATCTTTGGTATTATAGATGGTGGCTTCTTTTCTTCTTGAATCTTGGCAAGAACTTTATCTTTCATCATCTCCTTCCAAGATGTTGTAGGAGCCCCATGAATCATATCATTCAAGTAGCAAGCTATACCTTTCCTTTTACAGAGTTTTCTAATGAGGCATGGAAAGTGAAGTGTCTTCTTATCCTTTTCGTTCTCCTTTAAACATTTTTCAATTTCAAGGAAGATGAGTTGTAGGAGGTTGATTGGGAATTTTCTGCTTAGAGCTACACATGCCTTGGTGGAGAAGGTTGTGATCTTGCTCGATCTCACTATTGGATTAAAGTGATAGACTACAATCTTGAAGTATGCTCGCTTCACCTTGGTGAGGGAACTATACTCCTTGCAATTCACTTTATAGCATTTGTGAACCCACTCTTTCTTGGGCTTTGGATTCACTTAAGTGGATATTTTCATTAGCTTCACCCCAATGTTGGGTAATCCAAGGGCTTCTATAATTAATTCAATCGAGTAGGAAATGGTGATGTCTTTTATTTTTACAGTGGCATCTCCTTGTTAGTTATTCTAGAAGAGGAAAGTTTTAACCATTTACCATTCCTTATTGTTGGAGAGAATGGGCCATAGGGAGACTCTTGAAGTTGTGTTCTAACCTCTTTTGATGCAAGCTCCAAGAATGATCTAAAATTCAGCTCTTCAAGGATGGAGTTCTAGATTTTTTTTAGTATAGACCTTTTCTAAGATGGTTTTTGTAAGTGTGACCTTTAGATTAGGTTATGGTCTTGGAACTTTGTCCTATCTAGATTAACTTGTTTCTGTTGTAGGAATCTAATGAACAAATTTCACCTTAGGCTGCTTGCATAGGGGCCTAGTAGCATGGGTAGCCTTGGCTACTTGCTCTTGGGGTTTTTGTTGCTATTATTGTTATTGGTCCCTTTCACCATATGGTCTCTTTTCTTTGGGTTGTGATGGTCCTCCTACCCATGGTCCTCTCTTGGGTGCTATCTGTGATCACAAGCATAACGCAGGATTAGTTCCTTAGGCATAATCTTTGTTTCCTTTAGATACCTTTCTTTATTTGATTAGGTTATTTTTTATTAGTCACACATTATGATTTTATCATTAAGTTCTTATTTAATGATCACAAACTTTTGATCTTATCAAGTATTATTTTCTTTATACTCTAATGGAGGTTGATTGCTGATATTAACTCTTGTGATGATTAATTAAATATTATTTTAATATCTTATTCATGGGGAGTTAAGAAAAATTTCTAAAACTATTCTATGAAAACCTAGTGTTTGATGCCCCCATGACATAAAGTGTACCTCTAGTAGCTCAAGGATCGAAGAACAGGTGAAATTAGGTAAGTGGTTTAAAAGTTACAACTCTTAGAAGGCCCTTGAGCTATAAAAAATGACAAAAAATCTTCTTGAATTTGGGAAAAATAGTAAAAAATAAGCTAAGTATCACATGTATGTATAGGATTTTGTGCCATGTCGACTAAGCCCATTGTGTTGATGAGGATGCGTCGACATAGCTATTCGCATCAATTTTTCACCTATGGATATCAAGGGATTTTGAATGAGTTTGGGATTGAAACAAGAGCCATATGAAAGCTAGAAAGTTGGAGAATCATAGAGACAATACAATTGAGGGTATAGTTCAAGAAATTGAAGCAATTTGAGAATATGGGATGACTCATTACAAGATGTTTCTAGTGACAAAATAGAGCAAAAATCAAATGTTTCAAGCTATTGAGATGATTGAGTTTGCAATTGGCATATGGTTAGGGAATTAAACTTAAGGTAAACCAAAAGAGATGTAAGTGGGTTCTCCCCAAATCAGGCTTATGCTAAATATGCTTTTGCATGACCTCATTACAAGAAGTTTGTAGGCATCTAGGACAATGAATGATTATTTTAAGTTAAATTATAAAGTCATATGAGAAATTATCTTAGGATGATGCGAACTAGAAAATAAAACTATCAATTTATCATGGCATGAGGTAGTGAGATGAGAGAAAATGAAGTGAGTGAATGATAAACAAAGAACAATAGATGAATACTCCACATCATGGTCACATGGGACCCTTAGTGAAATTTGTGATTAAAATAATCTAGCATTGGTTCATTCCAAGTCTAGACCAAGCCCATTCTAATAGTAACCTTGTATTGACATAGTTTTTCGCTTATACCATCAAGAGCCTATGACATCCACAAAGGACAACCATCACTCTAAGAGAAGAAGAAAACAAAAGAAGGAAGTAGGTAGGTCCTTAGTTAGAGGGGTGTCTTTAGGCATGGGTAACATGTCTTTCTATCCTCATAACCAATGCTTGTAGCCCATGAGATTGTCTAATGGCTGTGTTCTGAATTCTTGTTATTTTATTTTTTTCCATAGGAACCACACCATGCAAAGACATGCTTCCTATTTATAGTTGATGGTAGAAGTGATGATATACTAATGAAGATCCATAGAATTGAAGAAGGAAGTTGATACAAGAACACATCAAGTCTCCTTGAGATCACATCCTTTAACATTCCCACTTTGTTTTTTCCAGTTCATTGGGTAACAAATTCACATGTTACTTTTTGTCTTAATGTGAAATAACCTTCATGTTTCCATGATGCAGACTTCACATGAAATAGATGGAATGGGTGAATTTTGTGAACTCACTATCTAATACTAGCAAAAGAGTGACATATTGTTAGTAGAGAACATAATCCAAGAACAAAGTTTTTATTTTTACAATCAATCATAACTTTGATAGCTATATTCATAATTTTAAAAATTTGAAGTAGCCATGGAACAAAATGATATATTTCGAATATGACAAAATGAAATTAATAGGAAAATAACAAAGAAAAGGAAAATATTTAAATTAAATTCATTAGTAAAATATTTAAGAAAGTGGAAAACATATAAAGAAAGTTGTAAAACAAAAATAAGAGAAATCAGTTATCCTCATCAATATTTTATGGTAGATGAATATCTTCACCATTGATGAGTTGCGAGGTACCCCTACGCTCAACCATATGAATACGAGCGTTTCACGCATGATCCGGTCGAATTCCAAGGACAAAGTGCCTATGTGCCTTTGTGGAACAATGATGGGTTGGTTAATTGTTGTCTTCCCAAGCTTACTTGTATGTCATGGTTGTATAGTTAAGTAAGTTTGAGGCATATGATTTTTATGGCTTTTATGTGTTTTATATCTTGTGCTAGTAAGGAGGGGGAATGAGATAACTAAGTAACTAATCTAATTTAACTATTCATTAGCTAAGTTGTAATTACACCTAACACCAGTATCCATTCCCACTCACTGTACACATCATGAACTAGTGCAACACTGTTGGGATTACCAAACGCTAATCAGTACTAGGTTACCAAGCGCTACACGCATGCTCGAAGCAGTCGTATTGAGTGTATTTAACTAAGAGAGATGTAAGGTGAGAGAGATCATTAATTAACTAGGAAAGAATTAAATAATAAATAACACTAATTAATCTATTCTGTATGCTGCAAGGTTTATCATAAAGTTCATCTTTATTGCCGTACACAAAGTGTGCTCAGGTACACAATGCTCGAATAAAGATTCGTTCACTCTATGACTCCTACTACGGGCATGCTGAAATAATTCTAACTCTGGAGGGAAAAATTGGCAAGAGTTTGGCTAAGGGACTACCTTCTAATGTGGAAACCAAGGGTGCCACCTCTTATTTATAGGCAAGGAGGTAGGCCGCGATATCGTGGTTTATCATACCCCCATGATTGAATGAAAACTTGTCCTTGAGTTCCTTACAAAATATTGGGAAGGTATGGGATTATTAATTGAATGACCATTGACTATGGAATGAGGTGACAGAATCAACATGCTCGATGAACAGATCAACAATACAATACATGACAGCATTAGTGTTCATGACCACAAAAGTGAACACTATAGATAAATGACATCCAACCTTATTTGGTAGCTGGAAGAGAAGGAGAAGGAGAGAGAAAAAAAAGAAGACGTGTTATTGCTAATGCCAAGATTGCGCTTTCCATTGTTTATTCCTAGCCATGCCATCAATCTTGCTCCTTTCGTAAATGTTCCAGTTCTGGTCCATCCTAAGTCTTTTTTTAGGCCCAGTCCATTATTGTATGATTGTCATCTACACACAAAACACAGTCACAAATAAGCGAGGGTAGATAAATCATAATGCAATTGGTACATTGCCTCAATGTAAAGTGCATTGGCTAAGTTGTTATTATGGCAGATACTGATTTTGGAGATTTAACATTGGTGACTACCTAAGGTGTAGGGGTTAGGAAAAATTGAAAAAATTGTGCTAGGGCCCCCATGACTAAGAGTGAACCTCTGGTAGCGGTAAGATGGAAAAAGATAAGGAATAAGAAGAATGGAGAAAAAGTAACAATGGAAATGCCAATAAAATGGATGTCATGGATGGGGAAGAAACAAAAAATTCTTGATTGCAGGAAATGTTTAAGGGAAAGAAGTTAACAAGTGCACCAAAAAGGAATGTCAGTGGGTTCTCCTCAAAGCAGGCTCATGCCTTTGATGCCTTGATAGACCCATAAACCAAAGAGTTTGTAGACTCTTGGAATCTCATTTGGAAGCAAGAGTTAAAAACATACCCACAAGAAATTACCAAGGAAAAACGATGCATCAACCAAGATATGGACTACTGATAAAATCGACAATGAGATGAAAAATGGAAAAGAAAGGTGGCAAGGAGAGAATGGAATGGAACCCTAAGAACAAGGTTGTGTAAAGTCCCTTGTATGTATTTTATGGTTAATGTGACCAAGTAGAACTCATTCCAAATCCAGGCTCAACAAACCACATTCAGTGACCTCGCATCAACACATTCGACTAGCCTATCCTCTTGAAGCAACAAGAATGCCTTTACAGAAAGTCACCACCATTTCGAGGAGAGCGATATGGAGAACCAAGAAGCAAGAAAGGGCCTTAGTTAGAGGGAAGCTTCAGGCATGGGTAACATGTCTTCCCAGTACCATAACTAGTGCATGTAGCCCAAGTTCTTTATTGTGTCTATGGGGTGTGCTTTGAATTCTCATTGTTTTTTTTATGTGTTTTTCGCATGAGAACCACACCATGCAAAGACTTATTTTTATGTACTCAGCTTTCGGTGATTTGATGAATGGTCAGAATGGCAGAAAACCTAAAGAAAAAGAATCCAAGCACTCAAAAGAATAGCCAGCATAAATGCATCAAAACCCCTTGAAGTCACACCCTTTTCATCCTTTGAGTCCTTCCTTAGTTTGAGAAATACCCAGCCACCAATTCGTTAACCGTGTTTATTAGAGAAAGGGATTGTACAATTTCAAGCCAAGGGAGACCATAGGATTTTATGGATGCATGAAATTTGTGGACTGATTACTTGTTTGATTAATAGAACCATACCTTAATATCAACATCATACTTCAAAGGTAAAATCCAAACATTAGCAATCAATATGATATTATTCATAGCACCATCATGAACACTTATTGGATGATGAACAAAATAAAGTAATCACACAAAGAAATGGTAAAAATATGAACGATGGTGTAAAACAAAAACAAGAAAGATTAAAGAAATGTGCAAAATAAAAATGTGTAAAACAAAAATGTGTAAAACAAAAACGTGTAAAATAAAAATGTCTAAAACAAAAATTTAGAAAGAGCTGAGGGCCTTCAATGATTAGCAGAGGTGACCATCTCCCCCATGACTGAGTTGGAAGGAGGAGATCCAAAATAATGGGCTAGGTTGCCCACCTTTAGAGGTAGTATATGTTCTGGCCATCCTAATCTCATGGAAAGGTTTTGTTTGTTGCACGTTGACTAACAGTCTTTTATCTGGGCTCTTAAGTTTATATAATATGGTCATGGCCTCTAAAGGAAAAGTTGCATAGATAGTGTAAGGTCCTTCCCATAGTGTTTGAACTTTGGTACATTGTGACACATGTGTGGGGTTCTAGTAGAGAACCTTATCTCCTGGCTGATACTTAACTTTCCTAATTTTCAGGTCATGGCGTTGTTTATTGAATGCCTTATGCAACTCATTAGATGATAGGGTAGCTAGTCGGTTCTCATCTAGCAAGTTAAGAGTCATAAACCTTTGTTTTTGTGCTAGATCAAGGTCAAGGTTGAGGTCACATGCCGTGGCTAGTGTACGGCGCTTAGTTTGGATAGAGAGTGTTGGAAGTTTTCCATACACTAACTCGTAGGGAGAGTAGCCTATAGGGAGTTTTTATGTGTACGGAGCTTAGTTTGGATAGGGAGCATTGGAAGTTTTTCATACACTAACTCGTAGGGAGAGTAGCCTACAGGGAGTTTTCATGTGGAGTGGTATGCCCAAAGAGCATCATTCAGTTTAGTGCTCCAGTCTCGCCTATACTTGCTAATGGTTCTAATCAGTATCTTAGTAATCACCCTATTGGTGACCTCAGCTTGACTGTTTTCTTGGGGTGGTATGGTGTAGTCAATTTGTGCTCAACCCCTAAGCGTTGCATTAACTTATGAAAAGTTGCACCTGTGAAGTGTGTTCCATTATTTGAGATAAGTGCACATGACACACCAAACCTTTGATGACTTGTTGTTGAACAGATCATGTAGCTGTAGATGATGTGCAATATTTAATGGTAGCTACTTTAGCCCATTTTGTTAAGTAGTCTACGGAAACTATGATGTAAGCTTTTACATTGGACATTGGTGTAATGGGCCCCATGAAATCAATTCCCCAAATGTCGAAGGGTTTTAATAGTTGAATCCATTGATGCAAACCCTTCATTCTAGCAGTCATTCCCCCATCACGTTGATAGTGCTCACAAGATTGGACGAATTGATTGGTGTCCCAGAACAAGGTAGGCTAATAATATCCTGTAAGTAGGATCTTGATGGCCATTCGTTTCCTAGCATAATGACCCCCACAAGGGCCCTCATGAGAATCTTGGAGAAATCTTAGTTGATCTCTATTGAGAACACACCATCGAACCAAGCCATTGGAACATACTTTGTAAACTTGTCCATTGATTTCCATAAAGTACTTCTCTTTGTGAAGAAACTGTTGTTTCTTCTTAAGGTCTAGCTCTTATGGTGCTTGTTGGGTAAGAAGATAGGTAAGAATGCTACTGTACTAGTTTGTCTCCATGGGTGATTGGTTATTCACTACACCAGCAAAGAGGAACTCATTGGGAAGTGATCAGAAATGGGATACTCATCCTCTTTGCTGTCCTAGTGCAACTGAGATAAATGATCGGCAACTACGTTCTTGGTGCCTTTACGATCGATCATTGTTAAATCGAACTCTTGTAGGATTACCAGCCATCGTAGAATACAAGGGCTTACCATTGGCTTATTCATGAGGAACTGGATTGCACTATGATCTATGTGTATGAATACTTTGTACCGCAATACATAGTGCCTAAATTTTTCTTGTGCACACACTACAACCATTAATTCTTTTTCTGTAGTAGTGTAGTTAATTTGTTCACCAGCTATACTTTTACTTACACAGTGGATGTAATAAGGACATTTCTGGTCATCTAATTGTGTAAGTACAACTCCTAAGGCATAGTTGGATGCATCAGTCATGACATGGAATGGTCTAGACCAGTCAGGAGCTTGTAGAATGGGTGTTTCTACCAGCTTCTGTTTCAGAGTTTCGAAAGCTAGTTCACATTCCTTGGTCCACTTGAAGGGTATGTCCTTTTTCATTAGCTCTACCAATGGTATGGCAATCTTTGAAAAGTTTTCTATGAATCTCCTATAGTAGCCAGTGTGTCCAAGGAATGGCCGAATGTCTTTGACAGTTTCTAGTTGATAGGTGATTCCTTGGATGATTTTGATTTTCTCAAGGTCTACCTCTATCCCTACATATGAAATTTTATGACCAAGTACTATGCCTTCTTGGACCATCAAATAGCTTTTTTGCCAGTTGAGCCTCAAATTAGTTTTTACACATCTTTTCAGCACTTACTCTAATCGGTTCATGGATTGATCAAAACTTGCTCCATAAGTGGAGAAGTCATCCGTAAAGACTTCGACACCATTTCCTATTTGCTGCTAGAATGTGCTTAGAACTAAGTGTTGAAACATGGTAGGGGCATTGCACAAGCCAAATGGTATTTTTTTTATACAAACGTTCCTTAAGGACTTGTGAATGTAGTTTTTTCTTAGTCTTCTAGGGCTATTTATATTTGGTTGTATTCGCTATATCCATCCAGAAAACTATAATAGCGATGCCCTACGATTGTGTCTAACACTTGGTTAACAAATGGCAATGGAAAATGATCCTTGAATGTTGCCATGTTTAGCAGCCTAAAATCTATGCACACCCTCCATTTGCCTCCCTTTTTAGGCACGATTACTGAGGGGCTAACCCATTCGCTATTAGTATGGAGTATATGAACCCAGCCTTTAGAAGCTAATCGATTTGTTCTTTTACTACTTGCTTCAACTTTGGATTCAATTACCACTGTGGTTGTTTCCAAGGCTTCATGGAGGAGTTAGTGTAAATCCTATGTTGGCATATCCTAGGATCGATTCCGGTTGACTCCGGATATGACCAGGTAAAGGCTTTTGACTACTTGTTTATTACCTTTAGCAAACTCTCTTTTTGTTGTGAAGAAAGTCTTGCGTTGATGATTACCAGTTTTCCATTCTTAAGAAACATGTATTCTATACCGATGGACAATGGTTTTAACTTTAGGGGCTCTTGTTTAAATTTCTTAGGAATTTCCAACTTCCCCCAGTTGATGTTTTCTAAGTTAGGACTAGGAAGTTGGCGGTGGACTTACTCTAATGCATCTATGCTATCTATGTAAGCGCAAGTCAAACCCTTAGTTAGTTCCATGCATATAAGTGAGCTGCTTTCTTGATCAACTATTAGCCACTAGGTGTCTTCTTGTCGTGTGGTTGTTGCATACAGGCACCTTTTTATGTTGATCATTTGTGCACACTGATTGCATGTAGGCAATGTTAAAATTGACACAACCCATGGTCTCTGCATGCAATTGCACCTTGTGTCACTGTATGCGATGCATGGAACCTTCTTCTTCTTGATCTTTCTGAAAGTATTTTTCTTAGATATTTCTAGAGAAAGATCGTAGATACCTAGGTGTGCATCGATAATGCTTAGCCATGCCCTTTCCATTATGATTGGAAGGTCCCCCTTATTGTTGTTCACTTGAATCACCAGGAAGTCAGTTAGATACGACCATCCACAAACAATGGTAAGAATGTCCTCCACTAATCCCAAGGGAACATTGATGGACTGGTAAGAAAATTCTAAACGGACGTTGCTCTTTTTTAATGGAGGCAGGTTCTAGGCCTTATACATTTCTTGGGATATTAGGTTGACACCGAAACCTAAATCCAAAAGAGCTTTGCATCTCTCATTCCCAACAATTTGTAGATATATTAGGGGACTCCTAGGATCAGAGAATTTCCTAGGAAGGTGGCCAACTTTGATCCAATCAGTAACAACATGTGTTAACATGACCATATAGGTTGAATGCGGTGTTAAGTTTGAAGGGGGTTCTGAAGCTTTATTTGATACAGAGGCATCTAAAGACTCAGCCGCTTGGGGTTGCAAAGGCTTGGTTGGACTGTTGGTTTTGAAGAAAGATATTTTCTTCGTATAGTTAGAACCAACAGTAGGTTGAGGATTAATAGCCCTTATGACATTATGTTGCTGTGGCTGAGTAGGGAGTTCACCTTGCATTGTTGGAGTAGGTGGTAATGGAGCTATTGGTGGGAGAGATGTGATTGAATTGGAAGGATGGTACACTTGTGGGATGTCACCCCTAGGAGAGGGAGTCCTATAGTACTCGTGGGCTTGGTAGTGATGATGAGGAGTAATGTGACCTATAGTACACGTAATATCCATATGGGTTAGGTTGCCGGTAAGGATATTGTTGCCTTGGTGGTGGCATTTCCCATGATTGTGGGTGTTGCCACTGTTGATGTTGCTCAATTGGTTATGGTGGAGTTCCACTTGGATAATACGTTAAAGGTTGGCAGAATTGCCTTGGGTTACCTTGGGGATAAAGTAACTGTCGGGATGTTTGCCATTTGTTTAAACATGGATTAAGTGCATACACCCAGACTCTTGCAAATGTGAGATCACCAGGCAACATCCCTTAGGATGGTCATATTGACATATCTCGCATCCACTATCATCATCTATATCTGAGTCCACAACATCTTCAATAATAGAAACTTTACTCTTACCCTTGTTACATGCATTTTCTACTTCTCTCTTTTTCCTTTTTTCACGATCACTACCTTGCTCTCTAGGATCATCTACTATTTTGAGAACAGTTTGAAACCTACTATCCAGGGAGTCCCACATTTTTTCTACCTTTGTCGATACTTCTGATGATAACTTTTGGATATGTAATGTTTTCTTATTCACCATCTCTTTGAGTGGTGACTCTTCCTCATCCTCAAAAAAACTTACTCCCTTCTTCCAGAGGGAAGGATCTTGGTTATGTTCTTCCACACACACTCTCTTTCATAGCTCACCTTCTTCCTTAGCAACTTGCTCTAGTAGTATGTGAATTTGAGGAGACCTAAGCTCGGATAACCTTCCTTGGGCATAAGTCCTAAGGGTTCTTCTTGTTTCATGCCTAAGCCTATCTATGAGATGGCATAGTTGATCCCGCTGCGAATAATCATGGCTAGGACAGCGATGTAATAGTGCATAATAGCAGCCCATGGTAGCATCCAAAGGTTCATGACTTCCTTGTTTCCATCCTTGGATTTACTTTCGCAGGTTAGACACCCGGGAGTACATTTGGTACTTATCATTGAACAATTCTAACATGGTACTCCACCTATGAATGGATTCTAGTTCTAAGGACTAGTACAAGCTTTCAGCTTCTTTTATTAGTGTTCATGGGAATAACTTAAGTTTTTGCCACTTGTTTTCTATGTCTTGAAAGGCACACACATCATGAAATGCTTGTAAGTGATTTTGAGGATTAGCGTTATATCCCCCTTCAAATCGTGGGATGTTATTCATGTCTAACCTCTTGATCCTACTATCTTTTTGGTGCCTTGTTGGAACTCTCATAGCCTCAGTTATATCTAGCATGGTTTGTGTGGCGAGTAGGGGTTCATCATGATCATCTTGTTTGTAGAGTCTATGGTGCCTATGTAGTTCCCTACTCTCCCTTCTTCTATGGCGTGATTTCCTAAAGTTCCCTCATCCTCTGTCTTGGTTTTCTCGTCTATGACTTCCACTTTGTTTGCCCTTATCCTCATGATTTGTTTCTCTATGGCTACGTCTAAACACGGAAGGAGAGGATGAAGGAGACGATGAAGATGAAGAAGAAGGAGAATTGCCATCATGACAATGTCTACTACCTTTTCTTTGGTGGTCTCTACCTTGATCGCGATTGTTATCAGAATGCCCATCTTTGTCATGTGTCTTTGTTCCTTTTTTGGATAATTTGTGTCCATTGGTATCAGCACCTGGGTTGTGAATAGTAGAATGAAGGTTCTAATACACAACCCCTCGGCCAAAGTCAAGGGAAGGAAAATCATTATGTGGATGACAATCTGAGGCAGGTTCATCACCCTCAATTTTGCTTAAAATGTGTAAGGCATCCTTAGACCATTTTCCCTTCAAGGACTTATGGTGTCTCTCCTGTTGCAAATCCCTTTGACGTTGCTCTTCTATGGGACGATAGTCTCTTGAATCATAATCTTGTGTAATGTATTCTGCATGTAAGTGTTGCATACCTATTCATGTGAGAGCACGAAGAAGCATACTTGGGACTGAATGGTCGGGAGGTAACACTATGTTACCTTCTAAGTCATGCCAACAACACTGTTCATCTTAGTGGAGAATAAAGGTGAAGTCGGGTACATATTTAGTGAGATGAATATATACCACACGAAACTATGGGGGGATTGGCAAATCAATGTCATGTGTTTCCTTTTGCCGATTGTTTCTTGTGTTAGTCCTAGGTGGTGAAGTGCTTTTGTACGAAGAAGAAGGCATCTTGTCTTGTTCAGTGTGCAATCTACTATTATATTTTTTTTCTTAATCAACCCTAAGGGTTCTTTCCAACAATGTAAATGATTTCCTAAGTTCTACTTAGTGCACAAACAACTAAGTCCCTAGCAACGGTGCCAATGATGAGTGGCGAGGTACCCCTATGCTCAACTATATGAATACGAGCATTTCAAGCATGATTCGGTCAAATTCCAAGGACTAAGTGCCTATGTGCCTTTGTGGAATGATAATAGGTTGGTTAATCATTGTCTTCCAAAACTTACTTGTATGTTATGGTTGTATGGTTAAGTAAGTTTGAGACATATGATTTTTATGGCTTTTATTTGTTTTATATCTTGTGCTAGTAAGGAGGGGGAGAGAGATAACTAAGTAACTAATCTAATTTAACTATTCATTAGCTAAGTTCTAATTACTCGTAATACCAATATCCGTTCCCACTCTCCGTACACATCCTAAACCAGTGCAACGCTACTGGGATTACCAAACGCTAATCGTTACTAGGTTACCAAGCACTACATGCATGCTTGAAGTGGTCATATTGAGTGTATTTAACTAAGAGAGTTGTAAGGTGAGAGAGATCATCAATTAACTAGAAAAGCATTAAATAATAATTAACACTAATTAATCTATTCTGTATGCTGCAAGGTTTATCATAAAGTTTGTCTTTATTACCGTACACAAACTGTGTTCAGGTACACAATGCTCGAATAAAGATTTGTTCACTCTATGACTCCTACTGTGGGCACGCTAAAATAATTCTAACTCTGGAGGGAAAAATTGATAAGAGTTTGGCTAAGAGACTAAATTCTAATGTGGAAACCAAGGGCACCACCTCTTATTTATAGGCAAGGAGGCAGGCCGCAATATTGGGTATCCAACATCGCATGGTTGATTCGATATCGCAGACACAATATCGAAATTCATTAGCCATGACTAACTTGGAAGGAGAAGATTCATAAAATGGAGCATGCTTGTTCTTGATTAGAGGTGTTAGCATTTTGGTGTGTTACTTGGGAGTTCATGAATAGTTTAAGTTGTTGGATGTTGACTAATATGTGCTTTTGAGAACTTTTTGGATAGTAAATTATCATACCCTTGGCAGGAAAAGTTGAATGGATAATGTAAGGTCCTTTCCATAATGTATCAAACTAAGTTCATTATGGCACATGCATGGAATTCTAATAGAGAACCTTGTCTCCTTGTTTAAATGTAACTTTCCTAATTCCTGCATCATAAAGTTATTTATTATATACCTTGTGCACTTCATTCATAATTAGTTCTACTCTTCTATTTTCATCTAGCATGTTAAGTGTCATGAGTCATTCTTTTCATGCTAGGTTAGTATCTAGGTCAAGTTCATAGGAAATTGTGAATGTATGGAGTTCAGTTTGAATTGGAAGTTTAGGTAACTTCTCATACACTAACTCATCGGCAAAATAGCCTATAGGAACTTTCCATGTTGAGCAATAGGCCTAAAGGATATCATTGAGTTTAGTGCTCTAGTCTTTTCTATATCTATTGATAGTTCATGTTAGAATCTATGTGATTTCCCTATTGGTGACCTCTACTTGACTATTGGCTTAGGGTGACCTCCAAGTGTTGCATTGTCTTGCAAAAAGTAGAACCTATGAAATGTGTTCCATTGTTAGAATTAGTGTTTTAGGCACATAAAACCTATTTACCACATATTTTTGAAAAAATTAAGTTGCAATGATAGATGTACAATAAGATATGAATATAACTCCAACCCACTTGGTAAAGTAGTCAATAAAAATAATAATATAGGATTTCCCTTTTGACATGGGAGTGATAGATCCCATGAAGTCAATTCCGCAAAGGTCAAAAGGCTTTAGTGATTAAATCCATTGTTGGGACCCTTTCATTAGGGTTGTCATTCCTCCATCTCATTGACACCTCTTACACAAGTAGCAAAAATTATGAGTGCCCCTAAAGATTGTTGGCCAAAAGTATTTCGCCATTAGAATCTTTGTGATTATCCTCCTTCCTATGTAGTGGTGCCCATAATGACCCTCATGGGCATCTTGGAGGACTCTCAAGTATTCTACCTTAGGTACACATCATCGTACTAGGCCATTGACACAAACCATGTAGAGGTTGCATTCAATCTCCATGTAATGTTTGACCTAGTGAAGAAATTGTTATCTCTTCCTGTTATCCCATTCAGTAGAAGTATCTTGTGTAGGTAGATATGAAAGGAACTCATCATACCAGTTAGTAACCTTTGATGCATGAACTTTGGTGGACTTAAACAAAGAAGAGTTCATCTAGAAATTGATTTGATAGGTTCTTCATCATCATTGTTATTCCATATTAACTAAGACAAATTATCTGCAACTACGTTCTTGCTCCCTTTCTTATCCATCATGGTAAGATGAAACTCTTGTAAGATTACCAATCACCATATAATATGAGGGTTTATTGCTGGTTTATTCATTAGGAAGTAGATTGCATTTTGGTCTATGTGTATAAAAATTGGATATCCAAGCATGTAGTACCTATATTTTTCTAAGGCATACCCCACCGCTATGAGTTATTTTTCAGTGATGGTGTAGTTGAATTGTACACCCATAATGCTTTTTCTTGTATAATGAATATAATATGGATGTTTTTGATCATCCATTTATGTAAGTACCACGTGCAAGGCATAGTTGGATGTGTATATCATGTTGTGAAATGATTTGGATTAATTTGGAATGCATAGAATTAGAGTCTCTATGAGCTTTTACATCAAGTCTTGGAATGCTTGTTTGTATTCCCTAGTCCATTCAAGACTACATCCTTCTTAGTAAGTTCTACCAATGATTTAATGATTTTAGAGAAATTTTTAATGAAATGCATTTATTAAATAGTATGTCCAAGGAATGACCTTACATCTTTAACAATTTGAGGTTGTTTGGTTATTCCTTGGATGACCCTTACCTTTTTAGGATCCATCTTAATTCCTTTCTTTTCAAGTGGCTCTTCAGCTTGTTGAGTTTTAGGTTTGTCTTCAGACATCATTTTAATAGCTACTCAAGATGGTCAATGCCTCTTCCAAATTGGTGCCATAGGTGGAGAAGTCATCTATGAAGACTTGCACACCACTACCAATTTGCTACTGAAAGATGCTTAGCATTAGGTATTGTAAACCTATAGGAGCATTACAGAAGCCAAAGGGCATGATTTCATATGCAAAAGTCCCCCAAGGACATGTAAAGGTTATTTTGGCTTTGCCTTCTAGAGAAATTTGGATTTGGTTGTGTCACTATACCCATCCAGAAAAATATCATAATTGTGCCCTGAAATTGTATCCAACACTTAATCCACAAACGATAATGAAAAATGATCTTTAAATATATCCATGTTCAACACCCTGAAGTCTATAAAAATCCTCAATTATCCTTCTTTCTTTACAAGTGGGCTTACCCACTCACTATCTTCCATTGGATAAATGAATCATACCTTAAGAAGTTTTTGAACTTCATTTTTACAATTTGTTTCAATTTTGGATTCAACCTTCTTTGTGGCTACCTCTTTAGTTTGATGGTCGAGTCTGTGTAGATTTAGTGTTGGAATATATGTGGATCTATTCTAGTTAATTCATCATATGATCAAGAAAAGACTATTGACCATTTTTTTATCATGTTGACCAGCTTCCCTTTATGTTCCTTAGTGAGATTGACATTGATGATTACTGACTTATCATTATAAAGAAATAAATTTTCTAGAGTTATTGGTAAACATTTGAATTTAAGGGGTTCTTGTTAAAAATTAACAAGAATTTTTAACTCTTCCCAATCCATTTTTGCTTATGTGTGGAAGAGCTAATTCTGAATTTGCTCCATTTCATCTATTTTATCAATGTAAGCACTTGTGAGGAATTCCACTTATTCCATGCATGTTGTTGAATTAGAGCTAGCATTTGTTATTAACCATTGGGTATCCTCTTATTTTGTGGTTACTACATACAAGCACCTTTAATGTCTGACATTTCAACATACTTCTTACATGCTATAATTGATGTACTCTTTACAACCCATATTTTCTACACACAATGGCACCATGTGTCATTGTACACGATGCATGGAACCTTCTTCTTCTCAACTTCTTAAAAGTTATTTTCCTTAGAGATTTTTAAGGAGAGGTCTTTGATCCCTAGCTTGGCATCAATTATGCTATATGAAGCCCTTCCCATAATAATTGGGAAGTTTTCCTTACAATTATCCATATGGATTACTGGGAAATCCACTAGATAAGACCATTTACAAATAGTGGTCATAATATCCTCTAGTAATCCCAAGGGAATAGTGATGGATTGATCAACAAGCTCTAATATGATATTACATTTCTTTAGTGGAGTTAGGTGCCAAATTTTATACATTTCTTGGAAGATTTAATTTACCCTAGAACCTGAGTCTATTAGAGCTTTACATGGATTATTTCCTATAATTTGCAAGTAGATTAGAGGACTTTTAGGATCATATCTTTTCCTAGGAGGGTGTATTACTTTAATCTAGTTAGTAACTGCATGGGTTAACATGACAATGTGCAAATTTTGGAACCTGTGATTTAAAGGTAGCTTGTTTGTGATTTTTGAAGTAGTTTGTGAAGTATTAGTAGCCACAGATACTTGTAGGATTTAGGTGATTATTGGGTTTGAAGAAAGTCCTTTTCTAAGTTTCACTCATAACCACTCTAATTGTAATTCAACTATAAGTTCATGGCCCATGTGTTATTGCATTGCTGAGGCTACGGTAGGATTTCACCTTATAGAGTATTATGATGGCTAATGAGGAGGATAAGTGGAAGGACATTTGACTCATAGAGTAGCTATTCTGTGATATTAGAGGGATAATAGTGATGGGAGAAAGAAGTGTGGCTTGTAGAGCTAGTAGGAGATATAAGTTGTTGGACATAATATCCATATAGGTCCAATTGACGATAAAGATATTACTACCTTGGAGGTGGCATCCCCCATGATTATGGTTTTCACCATTGATGATAATGATCTTGAGGTTGAGGTGGTGCTCCACTCAGATGATATTGTTGTTGGTGGAATTGTTACTGATAATTACCATGTGGATAAGGAAATATTATTGGTGGTTACCTTTTTGTAAATTTCAGATTCAAGGCATAAACCCCAAATTCTTGTAGATGTGATAGTATAGGAAAACATCCCTTGGTATGTTCATAGTGGTAGATGTCATATTTTTCTTCCTCTATTTCATTGTTTGCAACCTAATCAACTACTACATCTTTATCTTCCTATTAATATTAGTCCTTGTATCCTTTCTTCTATTTTTGTTCTTATCTTGGCTCCTTTTCTCCATTTTCTCCTCCATAATTTTTAAAGTGGTTTGGAACTTTTCATTTAAGGAGTCTTACATTTTGTTCATCTTAGTTGATATCTCTATGATAGATTTTTGGATCAACAAGGTTTTCCTTTGTACCACTTCTTCTAGTGGTGCTTCCTTCTTAGGATCATAAAGACATACCTCCCTTTTGTGGATGGAGGGGTCTCTGTTGTACTTCTCTCAATTTTCTCACTTTTTGAGTTCTCCTCCTTTCTTAACCACTTGGTCAATAAGCCTTTGGATTTGATGGACTTACATCTCTGACAGTCTCCCTTGGGCATAAATCCCAAGAGTATCTCTACTTTTGTTTCTGGATCCATCTATTACATAATGACTTTTGAAGCCATGGCCTCAACATTGGTGCAATAGAGTAATACCTACCCAAGGCTACATCGAGGGATTCATGATTGCCTTGTTTTCTTAAGTTGAACACCCTCGAGTACATTTGATATTTATCATTGAATAGTTCCATCATCATATTCCATCCATGAATAAATTATTACTTCAAAGATTGATACCAACTTTCAACTTCTTTGATAAGTATCATAGAGGAAAGTTTGAGTTTCTGCCACTTGTTCTCAATATTTTGCAAGGAACAAGCATCATGAAAGGCTTGCAAATAATGTTGTGGATCAGCATTATACCTTTCCTCAAACTTAGGGGTGAGTTTCATATTAAGCCATTTGATTTGACTATCCCTTTGATGCTTGGTCTAAATTTAACTACCTTTAAAAATTTATCATGCTTCTTGTAGCAAATAGTGGCTCATCATAGTTATTATATTCATAGTGGCCCCTATCATGGCCATGTCTCCTATGATGTGGCCTTCTATGCCTTCTTTTTTGATCATGTTCCTCCTCTCATTGTTGTTGTCTATGCTCTTTCTGCCATTTCTCTAATGAGGCCTTCTATCATCTTCATCTTGGCCTCTGTCATTTCTCCTTTGGTCTCAATCATGTTCTCCTTTGTCAGAGTTTGATGATGAGAAGAATGATGAAGCTGAAGGACTAAGAGATTGGTGTCAACATTTCCTTCTCATATGGTCCCTTGGTTATTCTCTTGGTGAATGGTTGGGATATCTTCACCTTATGATTCCCCTATTTCTAGAACCAGTTATTCCTTTACCTTGGTTACTTACCAAGGTTGAACATAACCATTATTGAGTCGTGTCATTCTCATTAAAGAAAGGAGCAGTTTGGTGCTGAGATTATTGTAATAGAAATCTTGGGTCCTCCTTTTGCATTTGTGAAAATAGTGAGATCAGGTCCTTGTTAACCTTGGAGGCTTCATGGCATGCCTCCATGTGTATATCTTTTTTGAGTTGGACCTCTGTTGGTTGATAATATTTGAATATGTGCTCCTTCACTTGATAATCTAGAGCTCCTAGTTCAAGCCCCAGCTTCATGAAAGCTTCCATGAACATTGAAGGGATACAATAATCAGGAGGCAACACAACATTGCCCTTCAGCATAGTTCATCTTGATGGAGGATGAAACTGAAGTTGGAATAATAGGAATCTAGATATGCATAGACAACCTTTAGTTATCAAGTGATGAGTGGCAAGGTATCCCATACCCAACCATATGAATCACTAAGGCATTTACGTACGATCTGGTTGAATTTTGTGGACCTATAGTTATCTAGTACACTAGTTCTTCTAGGAAGTGAAATGGGCATTGAGAATGTTCATTGTCTTTCCAAATACACTTGTGAAGCTCAAGGGTATGGTTTAAGTGTAATTGAGGTGAAACGCCCTAAATTTGCAAGGCATTCTTGCTTCACTAGGTCCTTGGAATTCAGGCAGCGTCATGGCAGTTTGGCAAGAAATGGATGCTCTGAGTACATACTGTCCAACTTGGTAGGTTTTCTACATCCAATGTTGATAGACCCAATAGACTCTCCAACCTGCCCACCTAGGTAATTCATCCAGCTGACATTCTACTCAGAAGCATTGCGCGGGGTTCAGGATGTGTGAAATAGTTTGGTAGGTTTTCTAGTTAAGAAGTTTGCTACGCTACGCTATGCTATGTAGTGTGGCAAGCCTCGAGAGATAGTTGTTCAGGCAATCAATTGTGAACTGTTGCAAGAAGAAGTGCTACGCTGTGCTATGCTACACGCTACGTAGCGTAGCACAGTGTAGCAAAGGTAAGATAGAAAGGTCCAGCTTAGTAATTTCAATTGCACTCAACAAGCACGTCTGGCCTCCAAAACCAGTTGCTTCCCTCAGCTTCAAAGTCCTTCAGCAAAACTCCCCTTACCAAAAAAGTAGCAGATTAAGCAAAAAGCGGGCTATGTTGGCTGCTATGCTATGCTATGCTACGCAGCATAGGACAGCATAGCAATGATGCAAAAATGACAATAGGCATCTCAAAATGCAAAATCAAAAAATTCAAAGGCTTCACATCGGACAAAACAAAGGTTGCAGATTCGCAACGTGATCATCAGGAAAAATTTTGCAACTTAAGTGCAAATCGTAGCTGAGGCCAGCTACTACGCTATTTAGTATAGCATAGTGTAGCAAACATGTAGAACTAGGCAATACACTTCAAAGGCTTCCAGCACATGCAATCAACTTTAAACATAAATTTCTTCTTCGAACTGGTGGCTACGCTATGATACCCTACATAGCGTAGCACAACGTAGTGAGTAGCTATGCTATGCTAATAGGATACTCTCCATAGCGTAGCAGGTGACTACACTACATCGGTGCACTTCACTCCTTGTATGCATCGTTGGCACAACTGATGCCAACATCTCCAATTGTGACAGCGTGATTGCAGTGTGGTAGACTCATCAATCAGCTTTGCATGTTCATGCAACATGGACACGTGAATATCTCATAGGTCGAGGACACAGGGCATCCAAATCACATTTCTTGTGTGCTCCTAGCCCTATAAATACCCTGACGAGCAACACTCAAAGGGTTGACAGATTTTGGCATTGGTTAGCAAAAATTGGCTTGGTTGGCAATTTTGAGAAGTTTTGAGCATTGTTGGTAAATCGATTAAAAAATCTGTTAGCAAGTTAGCAAGTTGGCAAATTGGAAATTCAATATACATTTGGCATTGAAAAAAAATCAAACAGTTGGCATTCCCATTGGGCATCCTGTTAGCCCTTTTCTATTTCCTTTGTAGTGTTTTGCATCGTTAGCTCTTGAATCCACGTTCAAGCATACAGTTGGCTTACTTTGAACATCTTGGTTACTCTTGGGATCTGTATGCTTCCCAGCATCATGCAACTGATTGTATCGACTTTGGCAAAGTAAAGCCATAGTCTTGAAAGCAGTGCATTTCTTAACTCCAGTCTACTCTATTCTCCTACTTATCATTGCATTTTACATCGTTTTCATTTCCTTGCATATAATAATCATTATTTTACGCTATAAACATTGTTTTCAAATTACAAGTTTGTAAAAGGTTTAGTGGCACCGATTAAGTCCCTGTTTAATCGACCAGATAGTTCAGGGAACTTCATTTTGGTTTTATCCAGCATAGACCTTGCACGAATTTGAGGTTAAGACTATTTGACTGACGACCTCTCGCTATTCCAACTACCAACATGTTCAGTCGTTATAGTTTTTGGGCGCTAGAAGGAGGGCCTCGGTGCCCTTTTCTATATTATACGGTAGTCCTATAAGAATTTTTCACCCTGACACACACTAGTGTAAACTTCACACCCTTTAGTGGTTTTTTACACATCGTGTGGTGCAGATCGATTGCTTCAACGATTCCTTCGGAACCCTGCAGAACATAAATCCTCCGATCACCATTTGACCCTTTTGTTTCATGGTAGTTTTACACGCGTTCTGTACTCTGTCAAGCACTAGCATAAACATGACACCCTTTTGCGGTTGTTTACGCATTGTGTGGTATAGATCGGTCGCTTTGACGGTTCCTTTAGAATCCAGGAAGACATAAAGCCTTTGATTGCTTCACGATCTCCTTGTTTTCCTAGTTTGCAAACCTGTTTAGCTTTGCGACAATGACTTCCTTGAGCACTATTGCTAACACCTCTAACGTTGAGGTTTCCCTCATGGTTCAAGGAATCACAAGTGTCAAATAGCTACTCAGCCTGATGTTGGGGCCACGTCAATCCCTCAGGATCCAAAATCGAGGACCTGAGGGCTTGGCCCACCAACACGAGCGATACAACTTCCTTTATGCTAAGGTGCAGGAAAACCTGCCCTTAGATGCACAAGAGTCTGAAGAGAAGCGTAACTTTGAGTTCACCTACTGCAATGGGAAAGAATTTATTCCCACTCCCAACGTTTCCATCCCTTTAACGCAAATGAACCAATGGCTTTTAGATCAGCTGATCCATGTGACTAGGCCCAGGGAGTTGCAAGACATAGCGTCTCATCATGACAAGGCATTCCAGGATGGACAGGAGGAACTGGATTCTTAATCTGAGAGGGGGGGTGGGAGGTCAAACCAACCTCGCCACCATCTCTCGTACCCTATCCTTTTAGATGAACTTGTTGTCTATTGTCACTCCCTTCGTGATCACGTCTACATCGTCACAACCTGCGATTACATCGACAATAGGTAGCCATGTCATGTCCTCGGCATATCAATGCCCCTATTCCCCTATTTCATTCTCAGCCACTATTCCTTTGCAAACTGTTCATCAATCCATTCCTGCATCCCATCATGCACCGATCACTACTACCCTGCCACACATTCACAGAGTACCTATGTTGTAGTCGTGCGCAGCTTCCACCTCTATTCCTTCATTTACACCTATCCCACCATCAACGGTTGGCCCAGGCCTGTCCACATGGTGGACCCCATTCACTTCTCCTCCTGCTACACTACCATTGTAGATGTCTCACTACGTCCACCATCAGACCTACCAAACCTTGCAAATGGTACAACCCAACGTGGGACTATGGTCTGTTCCACCAACTGTGCAAACAGCCTACTCCGTAGTGCAACCCTTGGCTACTGCTACAACAGCACCACCTACCGGGTGGTGGACACCACAAGCAACACAGTTCATAGGGGCCATCCCAACGACACCACCTATGGATCATGTTGCTGCCCTTGCCACTCCACAGATGGGACCTGCCCCTATGGTTCCCCAACTGTCTGCAGCATCCCCAGGTCTAGATCAAGCATTCCAGCTTATCTAGACCCTTACTGAGGAAATAAAATGCCTTAAGGCTGTCGAGTCCGACACGGTACAAGTGATGGACTTCTGCCAGGACGATCCCATCAGCTTGGTAGTCCCTGCACTAACGTTACCCCCAGGGATGTCACTCCCCCATTTCATGAAATACAACTAGGAGGGAGATCCCAATGGACATCTTGTTACATTTAGGTTTGAGTCCCTTCTTTTGTAGTAATGGCTGGATATGATCATCTGTGTCTTTGTCATGTCTCTGATCTAAAAAGCCCTAGACTGGTACCGCACCCTTCCATGCCTCTCCATATCAACCCTAGAGGAACTTCTGACCAGTTCGTGATGCACTTCAAGTACAACTTGAGACCAGAGGTCACGCTGGATCAATTGATGAGCGTAAAATAAGATCTGCTGGGACCAGTCCAGAAGTTCATCCAATGCTAGAGTGCGATCCTTAACAAAATCCGTGAGCCCATCACGAAGGCCCACTTGTTGGCCGTCTTTAAGGGTGCAGTGAATGACTTTATTAAGTCTAAGCTATATTATCTTGCTCTGCGCACTCTCAGTTAGGCTTTCACCCAAACTAAGAGCATACAAGATGTGGCTGAGGCAAGAAAAGACCCAGCCTATGTTGCATACAAGAACACTATCACAAAGAAGGACAAGGACCAGGTTAAGGCTACAACAGCCACCGTGGTTGCTGTGGCCAACGAAGCCAAACCCAACAACAGTAACAAGAACAACAAAAAATTGGCCGCACCTGCAACTAACCCCACGCCCAAATAGGGCAATGCACTGCAATCTTCCACATCCGCACCTGAGATATCTGCACCACCCAAATCGAACTTCGAGCATAAAGATCGCTCAAAGTATACACGGATGCTCATCAAGCCTTTAGATATTTTGAAGTAATTGCTGGTGGCAGGGTACATCCAACACAAGTGGATGTCGGAAGAGGGAGGCAGGAAGCATCAACGGTATTGTGAACTCCTCAGGAACCCCTCGTTGAATTTGGCCAACGAGTCCCCAGTTCCTAAGGATTTCAAGCTAGAGCAGTTCTGTGACTACCACCAACAGTCTGGTCACGACATGGATTACTGCATGGCGTTGAAGGACGATATCCAAAGGATGATCAATTAGGGAAAACTAGTGCTAGACGAAAGCAATCCAATACATCCTGAGAATCAATCCCTATACATCTACACTAACCCTCTCAATGCCAAAAACATTGGTTACATTATCAACACCATTGGTGTTGACAGTAATCCTAGATTTTCCCAGCATCTTTTTGTGGTTCGTGTGCCTCAGCATAGCGCACTAGCACGACCAACGGCTAATCAAAGTCTACAGCAACCTTTTGTCTTGAGAGTCCCTCCTTGGATATCTCCCCTTGCACCACTTGTTCCCTGGGCATTTGCCCCTTCACCACCTGTTAGCAAAACCGCACCATCGCCTCACACATTAACACTGTTAGCTCCATTCGTTATCAAGGGGCCAACCCATTCAACAGCCCCCGCCCCACATAAGATAGCTTTATAGCCTTCTTGTCCTAAGAAATGAGAAGTGTGCTTCACTGGTGAGATGTCAAGGGAAGGTACCACCCCAGGTACCTCCAAGCCTATGCCCTCACCCCCTACATCTATGCCCTCGTCGCCGAAAAATGACGTTACTACCCATGCACAGTCTTTGCCACCTCACCCAAGAGGGTCTAAATCCAGACTTGAAACTTTCCCTCCTTGGGAAATTCTTCTTCTAGGATGAATAGAAGAGGAGAAGGGAAGTAAAATGGAAAGTGGCCAAGACCTCTTGAGCATTCTCAGCCAGGTCAAGCAAGCTCTGAAATAGAAAAACACTATGCTGAGCCTGTATGACCTGATCATGACATCTACCGCACACCGTGAGGCTTTGGTTCGCATGTTAATGGCAATTCCTATTGACGAGAACATGCCAGCAGAAGAGAAGATGATCCATTCGGTCATGCTTCCTTCTGCACCTGCAGAACCAAAGCCATCCCAACTGACTTTTTGTGATGATTCCATTAGGGAAAACCCTGAAAAGGGTCAGGTGACTACAACACCTCTTTTCATCATAATTCGGGTCGGCCAACATAAGATTTGAAGGGTACACGTTGATGATTAAGCTACCACAAATGTCATCCCTTTCCCTATTGTGGACAAGTTGGGTTTGGTCGACCAGATTAGACCCATAACAACATCATGCTTAAAGTCATTCAATGGGGCATGTGTTGTGGTAAAAGGCATGGTCCATATTGACTTCATGGTAGGGGACCAGTTCCCCACAAATGCAACGTTCATCGTGGTTGAAGAGATGCCTAAGTTTAACCTGATCTTGGGAAGGTCATGGTTAGCACAAGTTAGGACTGTCTCTTCGCCCATCTATCAGGAGATCCATCTACCCTATGCAAGTAGGGAGGTGGTAATCCATGGCGGCGAGGTAGCAACACAAGCTATCAACAACGTAGATATGGAACAAGGCTCAGAGGTCGTAACCTCTGAGAATGAAGCACCTATCTTTGTAGATTCTAACCGTTTAACAAGAGAACCGACTTAGCATGCCAGTTCAAAAAATGAAAATGCGTGGATTGAGTTGCCCTTCCAAGTGGAGGACAACGAAGTAGACGAAGGTTGTAGCAAAGCATCTCGGCCTTACGCCTGCCCAATCCACGATGGGTCAAGAAGTAGTTACGCCTAGTGTAGCAACCCCACTGCTTCTTGCCTAGTTGGCACCCTTTGTACATTTACCACCTTTTTTGTTTTGCATCTATCCTTCTATGCTAGATACTAATTAACTGTTCTCTAAATTGTTAGCATATCACTTCCTTACCTAGCCATGGCCTGAAATGGACTAAGACTATGCTACCATACGATGGCCCGAAATGGCCTAAAACTACACTACTATCCGATGGCCCGAAATGGCCTAAAACTAGTGATAGCCCGAAACGGCCTAAAACCATATTATGGGCCGAAATGGCCTAAAACTAGCAGGGGCCCGGAATGGCCTAAAACTAACCATGGCCCGAAATGGCCTAAAACTAAAACATCAAAAGCAAAAACATAACATAGCATAAAACCAATTTTCTTTCAAAATTTTCTTTCTTCATTAAAAGTCTTTCCATCAAATAATGTTTGCAAAATTTTCACAAAAAATTTAAAATTTCAAAAATCCCATGTTGTCATGGGTTATCTTCATCTGGATCATCTTTGCCCGCATCGTTTACTCTTGCATCATTCCCTTCTGCATTGCCTTCCTCTTCATCACCTTCTTCCTCTAGTAGCAAAAACATATTCGCATTAGCTTAAAGCAAGTTAGCCTAAAGTAGGTGCTACGCTATGCTACATTGCTTAGCGTAGTAGGCAGTAACAAAATAGGTGAGGAAATAAACATAAGAAAAAGCATTTACCAATGGGGGGTTGTGTTCTGCATAGCTTGAACCGCAATGTCTACCACTCTTCTTCTTCCATACGAAGGGTCTCCTCAACTGGTTAAGGCCTCTTTCGTCATAACTTGGTGGTAACTTTTTCAGCAATGAGACGTTTCCCCTGTTATACGCTACCTGTAGTAGCAGGGGACGCCTCTCCCACACTGTCTTGGCCAGGAAAGTTGTGGGCCATCTAATCCTTAGTTGTCATAGAAAATGACTCCCCAATAGCTTTTAGGGGATTTTGGGCTTGGGTGGTCCAAAGGATTTGGCAGATCCACGATTTGGAAATCTGATTACGATTTCACATAACCCAGACTCCGTTCTCATGGACTACCAAAAACTCCATGAAACACTACAAGCAAGCTATGTAAAAGGCGTAGTGCACATTGAAATGGGACTCCTGCTTCTTATGAAGCATGACGATTTGAGTTTGCAGGCCCTTGCACAGATACATAGCCTAGTTGTAGTGAGCCCCCTCTTCCATGACCTCCCGCATCATCCAAGCTTACTCAATCCCAATGATATTTCCTTGGAAAAGTAGCTAGGGGAAAGCACAAGCACGGAAGATGAGATAAACCTCTTTGGCAGCCCTTGGCCTGACCATCTTCATGGGGATCCCCTTTTGCTCTTTTGCAACCCCTAGCCACTCCTCAATGCCCTTCTTCTGACAGTTCACCTCTTTATTGGTCTTTGACACTATGAGTAGACCATTAGCAAGGACACCAAGAAGATCCATGAATAGCTAGTCATTGATTTCAAGGACCATCCACACACCATGTACACGTGTGTGGAAGCGGTCTACCTTGTTGGAAAAGGAGCCCGCTAGGGCGAGCATCTCAGCGGTAGGGACGCTTAGATTCGTGGCCAGGAACAAATCCATGAGCCCGACATCTTGAAGGTTCTTGAGCAGGGATTTTGAGGTTGTGCTACATATCCAACGTTGGCTCTCATCTACCTTCCCATACTTAAAGTAGATGTTGGCCTCCTAGTTCCCAGAGGTTATCACCGTCACCTCTTGGGACTTCTTCACCCCTATAGTAGTTTGCACAAAAGCAGTTAGCACAAAAGCACAAAAACATAAAAGAAAAAAGAAAAAAACAAGTTAGGCAAAGAACCAATAGCAAAAAAAATAGCAATGACACTCGAACATGCAGTAAATACTGTTTAGCTTACCAGGTTTAAACAGTGACAGGAATGGCGAAAGATTAACCAAGACATCTTTAACGGTGATTGGTTTCAAGGGTGCCCATCCCTCATCCAACCAATCAGATTCCTTGCATCTATTGTAGAGTTTGGGATATCGGGTTGGGTAGGTATTGTACTCATCCTTGCATTGGCCTATCACACCTATGCGTATATTCTTAGCGGAGGAAAACTCCCGCAGTGCCATCTATGCTAAGGTTAACACATCCGTATCATTGTGAAGCCCATCCTCGTTGATAAAAAACCTGGTAACAAAAACACACTGTTAACATTTGGCTAATGTAGAAAACATTGCATAGCGTAGCGAAACATGGCTACAAAACTCACTCGCCAGCACTATAAACGGTTCTTGGTGGGTTTTGGAAGCACGTTCCCATATGACGTGCAATAGACAAAGTGTTGTAGGGATGGTAGTAATTATACTCAGGCATTTCCTAGATCCAGGCCAAATGCCTCAAATTTCTGGGGCATTGTGGATCCTTCTCCTTGCTCGCTGCTAATTACTCCATCCCTCAAAAATCTCAGAATACCCTGATTTGCCCCAGGCAACAAGGTTGTTGTTATGGCGGTCGCTACCTCCTCTGCTAGGTGTGACCAAACGATCACACTGAAGCGTTGGAGAAGAAATTGCAGGAACTCCTATGCTCCCTTTCAGAACTAGACCGCTTCCTACCCCACATGTGTATGAGGCAAACGGACATTGGCCATCGGTTCGCTCATGCAGCACAGGACCCCCACAGTTTTGAAGACAATCAAGATTGGCCTTAGTGCCACCTTGCACAACACAATAGCAAATGTTAACACCATGTCCGAGTGGAATGCACATATAGTGTAGCAAAACTAGCATTTTAGCAAATAGCATAGCACAATTCTCTTTATGCACATAGTGTAGGAAAAAAACACGAAGGTAATAGCGTAGCAAAATTAGGTTAGCGTAGTAACAAAGCGATTAGCCCTAACAAAGCAATTAACATTACACCATGATAGAACACGTGTTACACTATCACATCACACACATGGCTAAACCCTCCTAAGGGTCCTATGCTACGCTATTTGCATGCCAAGTGGCTCAAACCATCCAAGCCTCTGTGGTAATGACAATCGCAGTGATGGCGGTCTAGGTGACCTTGCATGCAACTTTAGCATAGCATCTGTACATCCACGCGGTCGAAATGGCAACAGTGATGGTATAACGGCCAAAACAAGAACAACACGATGACAAAAAAACACAGATAGCTAAACAGAATTGCAGAAAAAAAAGAAAAGCAGAAACAATAACAGAGGCATAAGAAAACAGAGGAAGCATAGCAGCCTTGTGGGTCAATGGTGTCTCCTCTCGCACCGCAACCCGCGTCTATGACACACATCTTAGGGTTTCCTTCACTTCATTGACCTTGGCGAGTGCCAGGTATTTGTATTCTTTCTTGGGGGCCATCGTTTTTCTTGCTGACTCTTTCTTCGTTGCTATGTCGAATCGCCTTGCTCTCTATTGGCACAATCGCTTTGCGCTCCGAATGCGGGCTCTGCACTTCGAATGTGGGCTCTATGCTGTTACGGTGAAAATGATGAGTTTACCAAGGGTTAATCCCTATTTATATCCACAATGGTGAAAATAAAACTTGTCATTCTCTCTCCCTGTTTAGTGCGGAGTATTCTGTGTAGCGTAGCATGCCTGCCACGATGTAGTAACACTATTTGCATTAAGATAGGTGGGCCTGGGTGAAAAGGTTTGACATGCTTCAAACTAGCCATTTTCCTTCACAAAAATATCTCCCTAGGTAGTCCAAAAAGACCTTAAACTAGCAATCCTAACGCATAATTCCAATATAGTTAGCAGTCCAAAAAGACCTTAAAGTAGCAGTTTCGATCCTTTTACTTGTTGGTAGTCTGCAATGACATTAAACTAACAGTTTTGCATTTTTACATTAGCAGTTTTGCATTTTTACAATAGCAATTTTCCGTTCTTTATGCTAGCAGTTTTGTATTTTTACGTTTAGGTGGTCCGCAACGACCTTAAACTAATACTCTATTTGTTGGTAGTTTGCAAATATGTTAAACTAGCAGCGTTTACATTTTTACACTAGTGGTTTTGCATTTCTACATTAGCAGTTTTGCATTTTTACTTCCAAGCAGTCCGCCACGACATTAAAATGGCAAATGTTAAGCTTTTTACCATACTTTCCATTTATCTTTATTGCTCACATTTCATTGCTACTCTACAAATTTTCACTATGCACAGATTACTACGATAGGTACCTCTTGAATAGACTTTCATCTCATTTTGGTAGGTTGAGTGAGAATGGAAATCCAGCATGATCTCTCTTCACCTTTAGCTTTAGCAGGTCCACATGGAAAACTCGCAAGACAACTGAACCCAGATCTAATAGATTGAAAATCACCANCGGGATGAAATTACTAAGCTATACCAGGATGGTTTCATCTGGGTAGTTGATTACTCAGAATGGGTGTCTAACATCGTTGTAGTTTCTAAGAAAACGGGAGGAATACAAATCTTTATAGACTTCCGGGATCTGAAAGGCAACGATCAAAGACGATTTCCAACTTCCAAGTATTGATCAAATCATTGACACTATGGCTAGTCATGCTCTGTTATCCTTCATGGATGGTTTCTCCGACTACAACCAAATTTACATTAACCCAGAGCATCAGTTAACAACAACCTTCATGAACCCATCGGGTACCTTTTGTTACACTATGATGCCCTTTGGGCTTAGGAACGTCGAAGCAACCTACCAACGAGCCATGACTTACATCTTTAGTGACTACATCTTAAAAACGTTGAATGATTATGTGGATGACATAGCGGTGAAATCTAAGAAAGCCGCTGATCATCCCAACGATCTAGGTGTAGTGCTCAAGTGTTGTCAGATGCACAATATACGCCTCAATCCTAACAAGTGTGTCTTCGGGGTGAGAACTGGATGCATGTTAGGGTTTGTAGTATTGGAGGGGAATATGAGTAGACCCTGACAAAGTCAAGGCCATCGTTAACCTGGTGCCACCTACAAACATTAAGGAATTGCGTGGGTTACAAGGTAGAGTACAGTTCATCAGAAGGTTTATAGCAAAATTGATCGACAAGTTACACCCCATGCAACATCTACTGAAGAAAGGGGTTAACTTCGAATGGACACCACAGTGCCAAAAAGCCTTTGATGATCTGAAGAAAGACCTTTTGCACCTCCCAACTGTTTACCCACCATAGAGGGATAAGCCTTTCTTCATCTACCTTTCCACCTTGGACATGTCTATTGCGACACTATTATGTCAGAAACAGGATGACGGTTCTAAGATACCAGTGTACTACCTAAGTCATGCATTGATAGCGTATGAAGAAAAATACAATGAGGTGGAGAGAAACTACCTTGCCTTAGTGTTTTCATTGAAGAAGTGGAGACACTACCTATTTCATAGCAAGATTAAGATTATTTGCAAGAGCAACATACTCCGGGATATCACAAACAATCTATACGAAAGCGGTAGGATACCCCGATGGAAAGTAATAATAGCGAAATTCGATTTGCATTATGTGAGCTAATTGTCAATGAAAGGTCAATCCATAGTAACACAACTTACAACCTCACCCGTCAACGACCAGGCGATCATAGACCCCAAATTCCCAAACGAGCATGTTAGCACTATCAACGCTGTTCCATTGCATCTTGAAGCTACTCTACATTTCGACGGCACCTCGACCACGTGAGGGGGTAGTACAACTATTGTCATCACATTTCCCTCTAGGGAAATGCATCCTTTAGCTTATCATTTTACGTTCCCTTGTACAAAAAACATGGTAGAGTACGAGAGGTTACTTAGGGGTTTCTTAGCAACCCAAGCATTAAGCATACAACACTTGGCGATTCGCGGAGATTCACAACTAGTTGTGAATCAAATCACCATGTTCTACGCCTGCAAGGCTACACACCTGCAACCCTACTACAACCTAGCAAAAACTTTCCTCAAATATTTTGCAACTACGGACATGCAACATGTGCCATGCAACGAAAATACCACTTGTGTTAAATATTCCATCACACTTGTTTGCAAGTTTACCAACCTCGATTACCGAGTGTATGGAGCCTATCACTTAGGAGGGACATGTAGCCTTTTTTAGCGCTGCGGATACCCAGGAGTGGTACTCCAACATTAAATCCTACCTGCAACACGGAAAGGCCCCAAGAGAATTGACATTTTCCTAGAGAGATATGATTTGTAAGCATGCTCGACAATATGTGCTCATGGGAGATAGTGCTCTATGCAAACACTCCTATGATAGGATATTTCTGGCATGCATGTGTAAATGAGGAGCAAGCATAGAAGGTGATTAATGAAGTACACGAGGGACTGTGTGGTGGGCACATAGCACCTAGGGCTATGGCTACAAAAATCAGACGTCTAGGGTACTACTGGTCTCACATGGAGCATGATTGCCTGGCCAAAGTCAAGATGTGTGATACATGCCAATGATACACAAATCTCATACATGTTTCACCTATAGAGCTGCATCTAACGCAGATCACATGGCCTTTCTAGCATTGGGGACTAAACCTCATAGGACCTATCAAACCTAAGTCCTCCACAGGGCATAGCTTCATCATCACTGCCACTGTGTATTTTACTAAGTGGGTAGAGGCTATCCCCCTAAGGAAGACTATATCTCAGTAGGTTTGCCACTTCATCTTGGAAAACATCGTGACAAGGTTTGGGCTTCCCATGACTATTGTGACCGACAATGGGCCACAGTTTAGCAGTGTAGAAATCGGAACCTTTTGTAGTAATCTTGGCATCAGACAATCGTTCTCCTCATCATACTACCCATAGGTGAATGGACAAGCAGAGGCTACAAATAAATCCATCATCAACTTGCTTAAGAAAATGCTTAACAACAGCAATAGGAGATGGCATGAGCAAATCCTCTATGTGTTGTGGGTTTACAGAATGACATGCAGGACTACGACAGGTAAGACACCTTATAGTCTTGTTTATGGATCTGAAGTGGTGTTACCTCTTGAGTTGTAGATGCCATCACTTTGGATGATCCTATCAAATTTCGTGAGTGAAGCCCAGAACAATGAGTCGAGGATCATCAACCTCGACTCAATAAAGGAGGAGTGTCCACAAACACTGGGTATCATAGAGCATTATCAAAACAAGCAATGGAAAAAACATTATGCAAATCTGCATCAACAACCAATACAGAAGAGATACCTCATTCTCAAGGCTGTCTGTGAGCATATGAACAAATTCTCAGCAAACTGGGAAGGTCCATACATGGTCAAAAAAGCCTTTGGGAACGGGGCCTTCAAGTTGGCAAACATGGATAACAACGAGTTTGCAAATTCAGTGAATCACTCATACCTCAAGCCGTACTACATCTAAAGCATGAACACGGTAAGCTTGTCTGCTACGACGTAAAAATGGCAAACAAACGTCTGCTATGACGTAAAATTGGTAAAATTATCCGCTATGACTATAAACTGGCATAGATAGTTTGCTATGACTATAAACTGGCACAGACTGTCCACCATGACATAAAAATGGCAAAGCATGGTCTGCTAGGACCTTAAACTAGCTCATCCACCATATGCTACAATGATAAATTAGCACAATGGTCTGCTAGGACCTTAAACTAGCACAGCGATCGTCCGCTATGATGTTAAACTGGCACATACGGTTTGCTGGGACCTTAAACCAGCACAGCGATTTGCTGAGACCTTAAACCAGCACACCATGGTCTACCAAGACCTTAAACTGGGTTCGCGGCATGTTCCGAGCATGCATCTATGCTAGTATACAAGAAGCAAGCGTGCACAGTGCCGACATGGCGTGGGACGTTGTAGTTCCAAAATGTAGTTCACGATGCCAAGAAAACACCCTTTGGAACACATGCAATGCCACTACTCCTGGCATCTTGCTAATCCTCCAAAGATGTCGTATGACATCCTGCTAACCCTCTGGACCTACTGCCACCATGGTTCATCACCCTAGAAGTAGCTTCCCTGGTTAATGCCTGCTGCTAGAGTTCTAGCAGTATTGTGGCCCAGCCACAATATTGTTATCCTCCAACCCCTGTCAATGCCTGAGCTCAAGAGATGTTTAGCTGCTAGGGTAGCCCATCTCACAACTGAACTGATAATTCTTGCCTTAGGTAGGGATTCTTGAGCATCTGCATTCATAGTAACTCCTAGCCTCCTCGGTGCCAGCTCCTCCACACTGATGCTGTCAAGGCCATTGTTGGCCTTCCTAGTTTGGATTTCGCATGCCTCAACAACAAAGTCCAAAGCTTCAACAATGTCCACAACAAGTAAGACCTTCACCTTCGTTTTGCATCATGGTTGTTTCTCCTGGTTTTCTTTCTATTGTGTTTGCAGGGTGTGTACCAGAGGTGTGTTTCGCCATGGTGGTAGGATGCTACATCACTACAAGGTGGTCATCTTGATTAGCTTAGCTACTTTAGAGTGCACATCTTGTCCTTCCCCTTTACCTACCTAATCTCATTTCTTGCACTCACAATCCACTTTCTCCCCTCTTACAAGATTTTCCTGGTGCCTGTCAAGCCCTCCCATATGCTTAACCACAAAGTCCATGATGTGCGTAATGCAGCTCGCTAGATGGGAAGCATCTGTAGGTAGGTTAAAGTCCCATGTGAATGTAACACAAATCATCCAGGGAAAGAAACACATGTCCTATAACAAGGTTGTTTGCAAATGTAAATGGAAAAACAACAAAAGGTAAAAGTATAAGAGAGAAAAAGCTCACGCACACAAAAAAAATGTGCCTAAAACAAATGGCACATAAGCTGTTTCGTAATCACCCTCTCTAAGCATCTCTACGAGAGGTCGAAGGTTAGCAAAAGCAAAGATGACCATGTAAACAACTCCCTCACAAGAACTCTAATGAGAGACGCTGCTAACTTTCATCTTTACCATTTTCTTGAACCTCCTTCCTCCCCGCTTAAACCTTCCCTTTTCCATGCATAACCAATGTAGCACTCTCAAGAATAGCTAAGCGACATCCTGGCAATCATCGAAGAGCAATGTTAGCATTTTTTCTTCCGCGGTGTTTCGTATTCTTTGTTGACGTCTCTTGGGTCAATCCTCCAGACATCGACAAAGAGGGGCCAATGAAACACCCTAAATTTGCAAGGCATTCTTGGTTCACCAGGTTCTTGAAATTTAGGCAACGTCATGACAGTTTGGCAGGAAATGGATGCTCTGAGTACAGATTGTCCAACTTGGCAAGTTTTCTACATCCAGTGTTGACAGGCCCAACAGACTCTCTAGCCTGCCCACCTAGGTAATTCATCCAGCTGACAGTCTACTTAGAAGCATTACGTGGGGTTGTTGGTGGTGCTCAAGATGTGCAAAACAGTTTGGCAAGTTTTCTAGTCAAGAAGTTTGCTATGCTATGCTACGTTATGCTATGTAGCGTAGCAGGCCTTGGGAGACAGTTGTTCAGGTTATCAACTGTGAACTGTTGCAAGACAAAGTGTTATGCTATGCTACACTACACAGCATAGCAAAGGCAAGACAGAAAGGCCTAACTTACTTAGTGATTTTAATTGCACTCAGCAAGCACCTCCGACTTCCAAAACTAGTTGCTTCACTTGGCTTCAAAGTCCTTCAGCAAAACTTCCCTTACTAGAAAAGTAGCAGATTAAGCAAAAAGGAGGCTATGTTGGCTACTACGCTATGCTACGCTACGTAGCATAGCACAATGTAGCAATGATGCAAAAACAACAGTAGGCATCTGAAAATGTAGGATCAGTAAATTCAAAGGCTTCACATCGCACAAAACAAAGGTTGTAGATTAGTAACGTGATCATCAGGCAAAAGTTTGCAACTTAAGTTCAAATTGTAGCTAAGGCTAGCTGCTACGCTACGTAGTGTAGTGTAGCGTAGCAAACATGAAGAACCATCCAATACACTTCAAAGGCTTCCAGCACATGCAATCAACTCTAAACGAAAATTTCCTCTTTGAACTGGTGGCTACGCTATGCTACGCTACATAGCGTAGCATAGTGTAGCAAGCAGCTACACTATGCTAATAAGCTCTACTCCACAATGTAGCATAGCATAGCTGGAGGCTATGCTACATTGGTGTGCTTCACTCCTTGTCTGCATCATTGACACACCTGATCCCAGCATCTCTAGTTTCGATAGCGTGATTGTAGCATGGCAGACTCATCAATTAGCTTTGCATGTTCATGCAGCATGGACACATCAACATCTCGTAGGTCCATGACACGTGGTGTCAAAACTACATTTCTCGTGTGCTCCTAGCCCTATAAATACCCTAACGAGCAACGCTCAAAGGGTTGGCAAATTTTGGCATTGGTTTGCAAAAATTGGCTCGGTTGGCAATTTTGAGCAGTTTTGAGCATTGTTGGAAAATCGATTGAAAAATCTATTAGCAAGTTGGCAAATTGGCAATTCAATATACATTTGCGAGTTGACAAAGATCAAAAAGATGGCATTCCCATTGGGCATATTATTAGCCCTTTTCTATTGCCTTTGTAGCATTTTGCATTGTTAGCTCTTAAATCCGTGTTCAAGAATACAGTTGGCTTGCTTTGAACGTCTTGGTTACTCTTGGGATCTCTGTGCTTCCCAACGTCATGCAACCGATTGTATCCACTTTGGCAAAGTAAAGCTGTAGTCTTGAAAGCGGTGCATTTCTTAACTCTAGTCTACTCTATTCTCCTTCTTATCATTGCATTTTACATCATTTTCATTTCCTAGCATATAATAATCATTATTTTAAGCTATAAACATTTTTTTCAAATTACACGTTTGCAAAAGGTTTAGTGACACCGATTAAGTCCCTATTTGATCGACCAAACCATTCAGGGCACCCCGTTTCTATTTTATCTAGCACAACCCTCGTGTAGATCTAGGGTTAAGATTATCTGACTGATGACCTCTTGGTGTTTCCAGCTGTCGACGTTTTCGGTCGCTACATGAGGTACATGATTTTTTATCTTTTATGTTTTATAAATTTGGTCTCCTATAACAAGAATAAAAGGTAAAGTAATTGAAGATCTAATTCATCTACTGCCTAGTTAGCCTAACACAAGTAACCACCCCACTTTTCTAAATACATATAGTATTGTTGGGCTACCAAACATTAAGTGTTGCTAGGTTACCAAGTACTATATGTATGCTCAAAGTGGTCATGCTTGTGTTCATTAACTGCTGAAAATTTATTGCTTAATTTAAATGCAATAAAGTAAAGTGCATTAAAAAAACATTAATCTATTCTTAGTGTTGCATGGATTTCCAAAAGAGTTTATTTTTATTCCCGTCACACTGCTATGCTTAGGTACATCAATGTTTGAATAAAGAAGCATATACACTTAGACATCTTCTACAGGCACTCAAAAAATATTCTAACTTTGGAGAAAATAAATTGAAAGAGCTTCCCTACTCTGGCTAGAAACTACAAAAACTAATGCCAAATTGGGATCACATGTGCTATATTTATAGGCTAGCATATACCCTTGAATGTTAGATACCCAACATCACATCTAGCACAAACAAAAATAATGTGATTTATCATACCACCATGACTAAAAGAAAACTCATCCTTGAGTGAAGAAGAGGAGGAACAAGTTGTTACAAAATATTAGGTAGGTATGGGATTATTGACTAATATACAAATTAACTCAGATGGAATAGACAGACTCTGAGTGTGCAAGTGTATAGAGATACAATCTTTACAAAATTGGGTGTCCATGATAAGAGAAGGGAACACCCTAGATAACATTGACATCCAACACTTCTTAGTAGCAAAAGAATGAGAGAGAGAAGATCCAACAATCATGAACGGTCCTTATTATGTGGTACTACCACATCATCCTTGGTGAAGATATTTTTGCTTCCAGTTCATGCTTCCCACTGCAATCACAATAGAATCATGAATTAAGTGTAACTCACAACAATTAAATGCCTTGTCTCATCAGTGGTTACACTTGGCTAAGTTGTGATTATAGTAGATTGATTGCTTGAGTAGTGTTAGTGAGAAGGTTGACAAATAGTGTAAAATAGATAAGTGGTTCATTAAATTTGAAAAAAGTTCAACACAAGAAAAATATTTAAAGAGGGTGTAATAATTCACAACAATAAAAAGGAAAGTTCACTAAAAAATGTTGTGAAGATATGCACAATTGGATGTCATTGATGAGGCAAACAAAAAAAATTTAATTGTAAGAGTGTCTAAGGGTAAAGAACTTAACTAATCCAACCAAAATATATGCAAGTGGGTCCTCTCCAAAGCAAGCACAAGCCTTTTATGCCCTTACATAACTTCAAACCAAAGAGTCCATGGGCTCCATGGATGATTAATGGTTATAGAAGGTTAAGTACAAAAACCCAAAAGAAACTAACTGAGAATTTTGACACATCAAACTAGGACATTGAACAAGAACATGAAACCAACAATGAGGTGAGACATGGGAAGCATAGATGGATGAGAGAGATTTTGGAATGGAGTTCCTAATTAAGGTCACATGAAACCCATTGTGGATTTTGTGGTTAAATGACTTTTAGTCTAGACCAAAACTAACCACATTTAGTGACTTTGCATCATCATTCTAAAACCAGTCCATCCTCTGAGACACAAGAGTGCTCCCACAAAATAACCACCATTTCTTATTAGAGAAGAAAAGAGAAGTAGGAAGTGAGGAAGGGCCTTAGTTAGAGGGGACTAGTTCCATCCACACTGCTTGTAGCTCGTTTATTATGTCTAAGGGATGTGCTTTGAGTTTCCATCATCATTTTTTTGAAATGGGAACCAAACCATGCAAAGACATATGCATTTATTTTGTCTAAGGGTGTGATTTGAATTCCCATATTTTTTTCGATGAGAACCACATCATGCAAAGACTTATTCAAATTCCTTTTATTGGTCGACATGGAACGATAAAAAATCCATGAAAACACACCTGCACCTAGGTAACAGAAAGGCACAAAGAATACCAAATCCCCTTGAAGCCACACCTTGTTCAAACCTTTGAATCCTTCCCAATTTCAAAAACTACCAAAGTCACAAATTTTTTAAAGTTTTATTAATGAAAAAGGAACTACATGTTTCTAGAATAAGGAAAACCATAGAGTTTGTCGATGGGTGGATGTTGTGGACTCACTGCATATTGCATGAAAAAGAAACCATTGCCTAATCATCCATAACAAAATTCAAAGCCAGAAACTAGACACCAACAATCAAATAACAAAATAGTACAGACCACCATCAGGCAATGCATTACCATTGTACCTGAAACTTATTAACAAAAAGTTAGAAAGTCATACAAAAACAAAAATAAAATAAAACAAAATAAAGAAAATATAAAAGAAAATGTAAAATATTCAAGAAATAGCAAATGTACTAATGATGGTATAAAACGAAAACTAGAAAATAATAATAACTTGAAAATAAGAAGATGCAAAATAAAAAATGTGTAAAGCAAAAAATTGTAAAATAAAAAATGTGTAAAATAAAAAATTGAAAAACTTTAGGAGTCACTTATATAGTTAGCATAGATGGCCATCTCCCCCACAACTAAGTTGAAAGGAGGAGATCTAAAATATGGAGCATGGTTGTCCATCCGATGAGGCTCTTGCTATATTAGCTGGCTTATCCTCATGGAAAGGTTTGATTTGTTAGATGTTGACCAGCTATTTCTTGTTGAGGCTCCTAGGTTTGTAGATCATCATGGCCCTAGAAGGAAAAGTTTTGTAAATGATGTAAGGTCCTTTCCATAATTTTTGAAACTTAGTTCATTGAGGTACGTGTGTGGGGTTCTAGTAGAGAACCTTATCTCTTGGTTGACTTTTTTGATTTTAAGGTCACGACACTTTTATTGTAGGCCTTGTGCAACTTGTTAGATAATAGGGCTACCAATCAATTTTTGTCTATCAAGTTGAGATTCATTACTCTTTTTATTTGTGCTAGACTCAAGTGAAGGTTAAGATCACAAGCTATTGAAAATTTATAAAGCTTGGATTCAATAGGAAGAGTTGGTAATTTTTCATACACAAGCTAGTAGGGAGAGTAGCCTATAAGAAGTTTTCCTGTTGAGCGGTAGGCCCAAAAGGTATCATTGAGTTTTGTGCTCCAATATTTTGTATATTTAGTAACAGTTCTTATTATAATCCCTATGATTTCCCTATTGGTAACCTTAGCTTAAACATTAGCTTGGGGATGGTAGGGTGTTGTGAATTTATGTCCAACCCTCAAGCATTGAATGAGCTTTCGAAAAGTAGTGCCTATAAAGTGAGTTCCATTATTAGAAATTAATGCACATGGCATACCAAACATATTTACAAAATTTTTTTGTACAAATCGAGCAGTAGTAAAAGATGTATAGTAAATGACAGCTATTGCTTCTACCCATTTTGTACAACAATCAATAGCGACTATGATGTACGTCTTTCCATTTAACATGGGCATGATGGAACCCATGAAATCAATGCTCTAGATGTCAAATGATTCTAGTGGTTAAATCCATTGTTGAGGTCCTTCCATCCAAGCAATCATTCTACCATCTTGTTGGCATTGTTCACAAGAGCAGACATAATGATGAGCATCTCTGAAGATTGTTGGCCAATAGTACCCTACCATCAGGATTTTAATAGCCATGCTTCTCCTAGCATAGTGTTCTCTACAAGGACCTTCATGATCATCTTGGATAATGCACAGTTGATCAGCGTTAGGGACACACCAACAAACTAGGCCATTGGTGCATACCTTGTAGAGGTGTTCGTTGGTCTTCATGAAGTGTTTTACCTAGTGAAGAAACTTCTATTTCTTCTAGTGGTCCAACACTTGTGGCATCTCTTGGGTAAGAAGATAGGTGAGAATGCCATCATACCATTTAGGCTCATTGGGTAATTGTTCAGTTATAGCTCCAGCAAAGGGGAGTTCATTAGGAAACATGATAGATAGTGGATTTTCTTTCTCTTTGTTGTCCCATTGTAACCGAGACAAGTGATCAGTGACCACATCCTTAGTGCCCTTTTGATCAACCATCATAAGATTGAATTCTTGCAAGATCACTAGCCATGGTATGACATGGGGGCTCACTATTGACTTGTTTATCAGGAAGCAGATGGCACTGTGGTTTATGTTCACCAACACCTTGTATCCAAGCACATAATGCTTGAACTTTTCTAGAGTAAACACCACTACCATGAACTCTATTTTTGTAGTGGTGTAGTTTAGTTGTGCATCCATAATTCTTTAGCTAGCACAGTGTATGTAGTATGGATGTTTCTTATCATCTAATTGCATAAGCACAGCTCCCAAGGCATAATTTGATGCATCCATCATGGTATGAAATGGTCTAGACCAATCAGATGCTTGTAGGGTTGGAGTTTCTAAAAGTTTCTCTTTTAGCTATTAGAATGCTTTTTCACATTCTACAGTGACAAAGGGAGCATCTTTCTTTGTTAGCTCTACCAACGATTTTGTGATCTTAGAGAAATTCTCTATGAATTGCCAGTAGTAGCCAGTATGTCCAAAGAATGGTCAAACATCTTTACTAGTTCTTGGTTGGTGGGTTATTCCTTGGATGACCCTTATTTTCTCAGGGTCTACCTCAGTTCCTACTTGTAATATTTTATGTCCCAATACAATGCCCTCTTAGACCATTAGGTGACTTTTTTGCCAATTGAGCCACAAGTTTGTTTTAATACATAATTTCAGTACTTGCTCAAGGCTATTTAGAGCTTGTTCAAATGTAGCTCCATAAGTGGAGAAGTCATCCATGAAGACTACCACACCACTACCAATCTGTTGTTGAAAAATGCTCAAAACCAAGTGTTGGAATGTAGTAGGAGCATTGCATAGACCAAATGGCATTTTGCAATTTGTAAAAGTCCCCCAAGGACTCGTGAATGTTGTCTTGGCTTGTTCCTCTAGTGCAATTTGAATTTGGTTATAACCACTATAACCATCTAGAAAGCTATAGTAGCAATGCCCAGATATTATGTCTAGCACTTGATCAACAAATGGCAATGTAAAATGATCTTTGAATGTTGCCATATTTAGTAGCCAAAAATCGATACAAACCTACCACTTGCCACCTTTCTTTTGCACAATTACAAGTAGACTAACCTACTTACTATCTACAATGGGATAAATGAACCCCACCCTGAGTTGTTCAGTTTCCTCCTTGATGATCTTCTTTAGTTTGGGGTTCAATCACCGATGTGGCTATCTTTTTGGATTCATGGCCAGATCAGTGTAGATGGGATGTTGGCATATCCTAGGATCAATTCCTATGAGTTCAGGATATGACCAAGTAAAAGCTGCTAACCATTTTTCGACTACCTTCAATAACATCTTTTTCTACTTTGAAGTAAGATTTGCATTGATTATGACCAACTTTCCATTTTTCAAAAACACATATTCCATTTCAAATGGTAGCATTTTTAGTTCAAGGGACTCTTGCTTAAAATTTTTAGGAATTTCCAACTCTTCCCAGTGAGTATCATCATTTGTATCATCAAATAGTTGATGATGAACTTGCTTTAGTTCATTTATGCCTGCAACATATGCTCATGTTAGTCTCTTAGTTAATTTTATGCAAAGTGTGTTGCTTTCAGAATCAGTGGTCAACCTCTCGATGCCCTCCTATTTTGTGGTTGTTGCATATAGACACATTTGGATTTATGCTTTTTGTGCACACTACTTGCATGCAGAGATAGATGCTTACTTTATAGCCCAGAGTTTCTACACACAATTTCACCTAGTATCACTATACATGATGCATGGAACCTCTTCTTCTTGAGCTTTTTAAATGCATTTTCTTTGGATATTTCCAAGAAAAGATCTCTGATGCCCATTTTGGCATCAATGGTGCTCAACCATCCCCTTCCCATGATGATTGGGAAATCCACTTTGTAGTTCTCCACTTTGATTACTAGAAAATTAGCAGGATAAGACCACCCATAGATAGTGGTCATAATATCTTCTACTAATTCTAATGGAATAGTGATGAACTTGTTTGCCAATTCTAATCTTATGTTGCTCTTCTTAAGAGGAGGTAGGTTCCATGTAGTGTACATATCATGAGAAATTAAATTGACACTAGAACCTAAATTAAGAAGAGCCTTGCATGGTTCATTCTTAGCAATCTGCAAATAAATGAGAGGACTTCCAAGATTGGCTAATTTCTTGGGAAGGTTTTTATCACAGATCCAATCAAATATAGTATGAGTAAGCATGAAGGTATGAATCCTAGGTAGATTCTGGTTTGAAGGGAACTTGAAGGTGTTTGATATAGAGGAAGATGTAGGGGTAGGATTGTCAATCATGGGTGTATTTGAGGGCTTAGGCAGACTGTGTGATTAGAAGAAAGGTTTTTTCTTTGATCGAGTCTCCAACTCACTTGGTTGACACACCGGTTATAGATTAACAGTCCTTGTAGCATTATGTTATTGCAGTTGACTTGGTAGTTCACTCTGCATAGGTGGAGTAGGTGGTAGCTATGTAGGTGGAGGAGGAACATGTGTAGGTATAGGAGCAGGATAAGGGTAAGAGGTGGAATCCCTTCTTTCATGTGGAGAATGAGTTCAATAATAATCAGAAAGGTGGTAGTGTGATTGGAAAATAGAAACATGATTGGAGGATTCACGTGGAGATAAGGGTTGCTGAATGTTGTAACCATATGGATTTAGTTTTCGACCAGGGTATTGCTGCCTTGGTGGTGCTAGTGCCCATGATTATGGTTGCTGCTATTTTTGATACTACTCATATGGTTGTAGTGGAGCTCCACTTGGATAATACAATTGTTGCTGGTGGAACTGCCTAAAATTAACTTTAGGATAAGGTAATATTCTAGATGTTTGCCTTTGTGTTAATCATGGATTTAAAGCATACACCCCAGACTCTTGTAAGGGGCAACATTCCTTAGGATGTACATATTGGTAGACATCACATCCATCACCATCATTTGATTCACTTTTCGCAACCTCTTCTATCATAGAAATCTTTCCCTTACCTTTATAATAGGCACGTTCAACTTCCTTGCTCCTGTTGTGCACACAATCACTACCTTATTGTTTGGACTTTTCAACAATTTTTATGACAGCTTGAAATCTGCTATTCATGGAGTTCCATAATTTATCAACCTTGGCCATAAATTTAGATTGAAATTTTTGGAGTGGCAAGGTTTTCCTATTCACCACCTCATTAGATGTAGATTTTTTCTCACTATCACAGAATCAAACCTCCCTTTTGCGAATGGAAGGATTGCGGTTATACTCTTCTGTACTTTCTTTTTTTCTTAATTCATCCTCCTCTCTAGCTATCTACTCAATTGGTATTTGTATCTAATGGACATTTAATTTTGACAATCACACTTGGGAAAAGACACCAGGGTTCTCCTTGTTTTTGATTGAAGCTTGTCTACAATGTGGGGAAGTTGATCCAATTGAGAATAACCATGGGCAAGACATTTGTGCATTAAGAAATAGTATCAATCGATCGTGGCATCCAAGGGTTTGTGTATTCCTTGTTTTCATCCTTGGATTTTCCTTCTCAAGTTGGACACTCTAGACTATGTTTGATATTTATCATTAAACAATTCAAGCATGGTACTTGATTGTCTGATAGATTCTGGCTCTAAGGACTAGTAACAGTTCTTTGCTTCTTTGATGAGGATCCTTGGGAACAACTTAAGTTTTTGCAACTCATTTTCTATATTCTACAAGGCACATGCATCTTGAAAAGCTTGTAGATGATTCTGTGGATCAGAGTTATATCTCCCTTCAAATCAGGAATATTGTTCATGTTTAGCCTTTTAGTTTGACTATTCTTCACATGCCTTGTTGAAATTCGTACCACCTTTGCAATATTAAGCATACTTCAGGTAACAAGTAGAGGCTCATCAAGGCATTGATCATGGTGCCTATGTTGCTCTCTACTACCCATTTGTTCATGGTGATGTGCCTTTCTTGAATGTCTGCACCCTTGATCTTACCTTTCCTGATGGTCCCTTTGATCATTTTGGTTTTGTTGATCATTTTAATCACCCCCATCACGGTCTCACCTTCTGTGGTTATGATCAGAGCCAGAAGAAGAAGATGATGATGATGAAGGAGAAGAGGAAGGAGGACTAGCACCATCATGGTGCTTGCTACTACCTCTTCAGTAATTGTGACCACGATCATGATCTTGTTTCTTGTTTATATCCCTACCTTGACTTGCCCCTTTGGATCCTTCTTTATCATTGGATCCATTCTTACCAGAATTAGGATTGTGAATCATGGACTGCAAGTTTTGATTTTGACCTCCTTTGCCAAAGTCAAAGAGAGGAATTTCACTAAATGGAAAACCCCCAAAGAAGGATTCTCCACAATCTTGTTGGTGTAACAGAAATGGAGAATCGTTCAATCTTGTTCCCTTCACAAATTCATAGAATTTTTCTAGCTATTGATCCTGTAGATGTTATGCTTCAGTGGGATGATAATCCCTGGCATCAGTATCTTGCACAATATACTGAACATGACATTCTTAGAGACCCCATCAGATAAACATTTGTTGGAGCATTTCGGGAATGGATTGATATGGTGGCAACACAATGTTGCCATTCATGTCACACCACTGCAGTTGTTCATCCTAGTGTAGGATGAAGGTGAAATTTGGTACATACTCATCAGGATGAGCATATAAAATTTAATATCATTGAGGCACTAGCTGATGAGCTTCATGAGACTTTGGTGAAGAAGAACTCTTGTGAGAAGAAGACATTTTTAGTTAGATGAGAAAAAAAGCAGTGTGCTTGAAGATTCTATTGTAGTAATTATAAAACATGATATGACTCTAAGGTTCATTCCAATGATTTAAATAATTTCACTAAGTCCTAGATAGTGCACAAAAAAACAAAAAAAATAAAAAACAAAACAAAAGGTTCCTAGCAATGGTGCCAATGATGAATAGCGAGGTACCCCTATGTCCAACCATATGAATCATTAAGGCATTTACATGCGATTTGATCAAATTATATGGACCTATAGTTCTCTAGTACACTAGTTCTTCTAGGAAGTGAAATGGGCATTGAGAACATTCTTTGCCTTCCCAACTACACTTGTGAAGCTCAAAGGTATGATTTAAGTGTAATTGAGGTACATGATTTTTTATTTTTTATGTTTTATAAATTTGATCTTCTATAACAAGAATTGAATATCTAATTCATCTATTGCCTAGCTAGCCTAACACAAGTAACCATCCCAATTTCCTAAACATATCCTTAACCCATATAGTGCTGTCGGGCTACCAAACATTAAGCATTGCTGGGTTACCAAGTACTATGTGTATGCTCGAAGTGGTCATGCTTGTGTTCATTAACTGTTGGAAATTAATTACTTAATTAAAATTCAGTAAAGTAAAGTGCATTAAAGAAAACATTAATCTATTCTCAGTGCTACAAGGATTATCAATAGAGTTAATTTTTATTCCCATCACAATCTTGTGCTCAGGCACATTAGTGTTTGAACAAAGAACTGTATACACTTAGACTCCTTCTGCAAGCACTTAAAAAATATTCTAACTTTGGAGAAAATAAATTACAAGAGCTTTGCTACTTTGACTAGAAACTACAAAAAATGATGCCAAATTGGAAGCCTAAGCACTATATTTATAGGCTAGCATATACCCCCTAACATTGGATACTTGACTTCACATTTTGGCTCCAATGTCGGATACCCAACGTTGAGGCTCTAACATTGTATACCTAATGTTGGAGAAAATGAAAGTAATGTGATTCATCATCAAGGTCTCTCATCAACATTCCTTCTAGATTTTTCATGTTGCTAGTTAGAGTCATCAATAGGTGGTGAATCAGTCTTGAAAGAAGAAGACATCTTAGTTTATTTTTTTCTTATGTTGTGTGCCTTAATAAATTATTATTATGATTTTTCTTAAAGATGGAATGTGATATTGTTACAATAACTTTGTATGGTTTCATTATCTAAAAACACTTAATGCACATAGTTAAAACATAATTTCTAGTAACAAGGCCAATGGTGAGCATTGGGTATTTCATACGCCCAACCATAAAAAATCATTAGTGTGTACACATGATCTAGTGAAATTCCATGGATTATGTTTACCTAAGTGACTTATATCCTTAGATGGTAAAAGATGTTGTTACTAGCCATTATTTTCCCAATCAAGAACATGTTTGTATGATTAAGTGCAATTGAGGTGTAAGATATTTATTTTTATAATTTTATTTTCTTGTAGAATGATTAAATAAAAGAAATTTGAATATTTAATTTTACTAATTAATTAACAAAACTATCCTAAACATGGAGCATCCATTCCCACTCTCCGTACACATCCTAAATGTATACAAATGTTGTTCGGTTACCAAGTGTTTACTATTGGGCATACCAAGTATCCACTGTTGGGATTATGAAGCATTAGTATATTATGCTTGAAGTGGTCATACCCACATTGCTTAAAAATTATAATTTTAAATGCTTAAAGACAAGAAAGTAAATTTCATTTAGAGTGAAATGCTAAAAAATAAACTTAAAACTAATGCAAGTGCTATAATGGATAGAAGAAATCTTGATGTTATTACCATTCATGCAACTGTTTCTAGGTACATATTGCACTCAATTAAAATTTCATAGAATCAATTCAATCCACACTATAGACACTCAAAGGAAAAGTTTACTAAGATTTATAGAAAGGAACTACAAGAGTCTGGCTAAGGAATTGACCAAACAATGTCATACATGCAATTAGTGCACATACTTATATAGGAAACGATTTGATTAGCATCAACACACATGTGCCAATGCATCTTGAGATGCATTGATGGGGTTGCATCAATAGGAATGCATCAACATAGTTGCCTTATTGACACTTCATCAAATATGAATAGAATATTCAAAGATTTTGATGTTTGGGATTCGATGTGGAATGCTTTAGATGCCTTATGATGAGCGGTGGAGCAATCCAAACACTCTACCATACAAGTCATGAGTGCTAGTGTGTGATTAGATCATAACTCGTATATGGGCAATGTTATTATGCTAAGGGTTGATGTTAAGTTAATGATCATTGTCTTTCCACTTTGAGCTAGTAAAGTACAAGTGTATGGTTTAGCTCTTAGTGAGATGTATGATTAACTAATGTTGTAAGATACATTTTACTTCTAAGTGTAGGCATAATGAAAAATAAATGAAGTACTAAGTCTAAGTAATAATAAGAATGTAAATCTATTCTAGCCTATAGTGATGAGCATCTGTTCTTGGCTTATCGAACATGTCTTGGACTAATGTAACTGTTACTGGAATTACCAAGTGAGTTCATTACTAAGTGAATCAAGTGAAACCACTACTCTAAACAATTACACTTTAACGCTCAAACCTAGTAGTACTCATTTTTCTTTACAAAAATAATAATTATGCTAAACGATTAAGCTATGAAAATAATAAAAATTATGCTAAATAAACAAATGAAACTAAGTGGATGCTGTAATGATGAAAAGAAATTTCAATCTTTATTAACATCATGAACTATGTCCAAGTACATTTCACTTGAATAAAGATTCCATTCAACTACTAAACACCACATTGCAAGCATTCACATTATCATTATGTCTAAGAAACAAAATTGCAAGAGTTTGCCTAAGTGTGCTAATGAAAAGTTACAGATTGTGTGTCCAAGTGTCAGTATTTAGAGGGCTACACACATCTCGAGACATCACATCAATGATGACGTAGCATGAATTACAACATCGTATCTACAACATTGTTGCTACAATATTGTAGATTTGATATCACAGTGCAAAAAAATAATTGACTTTATCATACCTCCATAACTGACTGGAAACTCACCTTGAGTTAAAAAAATGAGGATAGAGTCCCTTACAAAATTGGAAGGTAGACTTGAGTGTACATGACTAACTAAATATTTACATGACTTAGAATGCCACAATGAGGTTTTTACAAAATGACACAGTTACATGAGAAGGCAAAAAATAAAATTTGAGCTAGCTTGATGTAGATCAGGTTCCAAGTGGTGGAGGCTCTTTCATTAGCTTCTTCATTTATTGTTAGACTTCTAAAATTGGTGGTGTTTAAGGAGTGCTTGAAGTTTCTCCTCTTCTATTCTTGGATCATGTACCATCCATGTTGTTGTGCAATGTTGGATGAAGCAAGTATATCCCATGGGCATGACAATTGCAGAAACATCTTATTTGCTTTCATGTACCAAGACACAAACTACCATCTCTCTTCTTCAAATGCTTTGGTCTTCTTTTTGAGTTTTTGATAATCTGACATGAAACATGCAAGGTTTTTTGCTACATCTTTCTACCCATGGTAGATGGCCTTGACAATTTCTAACTCTAAGTTTTCCACATGTAGCTTCTATAGTGCATCCGTCCTATCGACAAACTCTTTCTCATACATTGCATATACAACTACTATCTACTGCTTTAATTTATTTTAGGACCTACCTATTGTTAACATGGCCAAGTTTGCATATCAAAGATTCATCAATCCCATGTATTCTATAAGGTTTTCAATTTACATGTCTTTTTTTTCACTTCTGCTTGGTGGACATGGGTTAAACTATCCAAGATGGGTTGCAAATCTAGATTTTGTGCAGATAGAGAATTGATCTTGGACTTTGCCATTTGGATCTCTTTTTTATTGATTTTCTTGTACATGTCCACTTAATCTCTAATATTCTCTTTGAGTCTTTTGTGCTTCATGGCCTCATTTTTCCATGCTTTTTTTCTCGATTACTAACTTTTGGTGGATGGCATGGACTTCTTCCATTAATAAGGTACTATTCTCGCAGGCCAAGTGACTCATGTCTTAGTTAACGTAAGAACATTTTTTTGACACTATTGGATGCTATTCAATAGGCCAAGTGACTCATCATATTATTTTGAGCTATTGAATGCTCTTCGTAAGAACATTTTTTTTTGCATTTCAACGTTGGTTAATTAATCATTATCAGTAGTAATTTGTTTATTCTCCTCTTATAAAGTTGTGATTGCTTTGGCATGTGCATATGTTTGAGCCTTCGCAATTGATGCATCCCATACTGCCTTCTCTTTCTCCCTCTTCATTGTCATGTTGTGGAAAATCAGTTGCCTCACATGGTTAGTTCTAAATTGTTCTAGTTGTTCAGGCACCACAAATTGTGTAGGGTATCTTCTTTCAGCTCTCAAATTTGCCGACTCTTCTTGGAACCGCTGCACTTCATTTTTTGCATGTTTAAATCTGGTTTTTGCCATAACTAACTTTCCTTTCATGGCTATTATATTAGACTAGATCGTAATAATATTTCCTGGGATATCAAAAAGATTTTGCATTACTTGGCCAATTTGTAGTAATCTGTCCAAAATGTCTTCATGCTCCATAGGGATCATCGAGGTTCTAGAAAGCATTTAGGCATCCCATGCTCCATAGATATCGACCGATGATATAATAGGTACATTAAATGATTTTTTAATGTGGTCAATGATGACCTCTATAGCTCCTATTGCATCTTGGTATTACATGGCCACAACAGTGGCACCTTCACTAGTTTCAAGCATTACTTGGAATGATGTAGCATTCCTAGATATATGTTGTTTCCAATCTTCCTCTCCTCTTGCTTGCAATGACACCTGCCCACTGGTTGAATCTGTGGAGATTGTGGATCTTACAAAGCTCTCCCTTCCTTTGTTCCCCAATTTATTGTCTTTGTAATTTGTTACAAGTGGCTCATGGATGATTTGTAATCTTGTGGCAATGATGATGGTATTTCTTGTTATTACTATTGTTTAGCTTACAATTGGCTACTAGAGCTTGCTTGCTACTACTCACCAGTAGCAAGAATGTTATCAGTAGGTGTGGAACCTATAGTGCCCTAGGTGCTTGCTAGCTTTTCTAGTTGATCACTATTTGGTGGCACTAGCTTGAACATTTCTGCATAGGAAGCATTTTGGGCCTTCCTAGCGACATCATTGGTGTACCCTAGGATTTCAACTTACTTGCATAAGTTCTTGATGAGGTAAAGGAATGGAAGTGTTGGATTCCCTTCCTTCTTCTCTTTGAACCACCTTTAGATTTCTAGAAAGAACATATGGGTAATGTTGGCATTGAATTTTTCCATCAAAATTGCACTTCCTATGACCACATATGTAGATATTCTATTAAGCCTTTTTGTTAAAAACAAGTGATAGATTCCAATCTTGAAGCATATTTTCTCTTCTATTGAGAGCTCACTGTACTCTTTATCATCTTTTCCATATTCCCTTTACAACCATAGCTTCTTAGCATCGGTGTTTGGTCTGGTAGAAATCTATGCCACATTTGCCCTTTAATTTGGGATGTTGAGGGCCTTGGTGAATGCCTCTACTAAGTATGACATAGAGACTGATTTAATTTTAATGATAGCATCAAATTGTTTATTCTACCAAAATTGATATGTTTCTCCTAGATATCATTCTCCACTATTAGACAAAGTAGGCCATAAGGGAGATCCTTAAAGTTGCGTCTTTATAGATTCTAGGGTAAACTCCATGAAAGGACCAAAATTCAGCTCCATGATGACTATGGACATGATAGATTTTTTCTTGGATTGCTTGGAGGCATTTAGGAGATAATGTGAGGCATTGCCCTTATTTGGGTATTGGTGGAACTTTTGCAGCCCCCCGCCCCCCCACCCCGGGTGCAGAATGCTCAGTAACAAGAGTTTGCTAGTGAATGCTAAATGATTGGATCTCTTGATCCACATGCTAAGCTTTAGGATTTGTTCTCTTGCTTAACCTCTCTTGCGGTCTCTTGGTCTCTTACTTCCATGTTGAAAAGGTCCTTTAGTTGTTGGTTTCTTTGGGGACATCTGCAATCAACAAAGATTTGAGATTACTAAAATTTTTATATCAGTTCTTAACATTCTTTCTCTTCCTCACACTTTTGATTAGATCAAGTTCCTATTTTACTATGATTACAAAGTCAGAAAAATTTTCAAAAAGAATTCCATTAGGTGTTATATTGTTTAATTACGTATGACCTTCCATAGTTATCATTTTCTTATTTATTATGCTTTAAAATGATTGGTATGGTCACTTAAGAGAATAAGTTTGATTGATTAAAAATAATATTCATATTATTTCTTATACTTACCCTTTATAATATCTTCTAAGTGTTAGAAATTTTTGACTTAAATTTTCAGATGTACTGGTCACTTAGAAGAATAAGTTTGATTGATTAACAATAAGGTTCTTATTATTTCTTATACTTACCCTTTATAATATCTTTTGAGCATTACAAATTTTTGGCTCAAATTTTCAAATGTACCATGCAATGTCCCGAAGTTGAACACTCCGAGATCAATAAATTTCAAGAATTTTGAAAATCAGAGCTACAAGAACGAAGTTATGGCCTTGGGAATTTAGTGTGCAAGAGCATTTAGAAAAAATTGCATAAACTTCTCTTGTTAGAAAATGAAGGAATGAAAAATTTCGGTAACTCCCATGTGTATATATACTATTTTTATATGCACAACATTGTAGATGCGGCATCATAAGGGCTACGACATCACCATGAAAAATTTTCATATTTTCGTTGATCTTTATAGGAAAAAATGAGTTAATTAGAATGTTTAAAAGATGTGAAACTTATTCAAAAGATCTTGGACCATTAATGATTCACAATTTTCAAGAATTTGGCATTCAAAATTCATAAGGCAATGAAAGTTTATTTAATGGATAAGAGATGGGTTAAGAATTTCAGACGCATGGACAAATTAGTAAATCATATGGGAAGTATTTATTGGATCTTGATTATTTCAAAAGGCACAAGATGATGTGGAATTATTTATCAAATGAAATACAAGAGTTATACAAGTGGGTAAATAGAAGAGTTATACAAGTGGGTCCTCCCCAAAGCAGGCTCTTGTCCTTAGTGCCTTTGTATAACCACATCTAAAAGTGTCTATAGGCACTGAAAGAGTTGAATGTAAGGCATACCTTTCTAGCAAAACACACATGTTAATATTTCCATATTAGGAAAAAAACACTATGTTATACAAAATCATAAAGTTATGATTAAATATACAGTGAGGTGAGATTGACCGTAGAAGGAATTTTAGAAACTAGGACATGAGTGATGAGACGCGATTCCGCGATATCGCGTCGTCCCATGCTATATCGCATACACGATATCGCGGTCCGCCACCAAGTCTATAAATAAGAGGTAGCTCTCCCTTGTTTCATCATCCTAGGCTAGAAGTAGGGAAACTCTGGCAGTTTGATCACTCCAGAGATAGAATATTTTCCATGTGCCCGTAGTAGGAGTCCTAAAGTGAACGGATCTTTATTCGAGCAACATTGTACCTGAACACAAGTTATGTACAGCAATAAAGACGAACTTCCTGGATAAACCTTGTAGTGCATGGAATAGGATTTTATTTTAATGTTATTTATTGCTTTCTCTCTCTGACTCTTAAACTCCTAGAATGCAGAATGAGTACGACTTGATTACGAGCATCTAAGGATGTGTACGAATAGTCAAGGAATCGATTGCTCATTGCAACGCGATATGAGTACGACTATATTACGAGCATCTAAGTGTGACTACTTGGTAACCTAGTGGAGTATCCAGGATCTACGCTTGGTAATCCTAGTGGTAGTCATGCACAAATATATGTACAGTTAGTCAAGGAATTGGTTGCTCATCGCACTTAGGCTAGATTAGATTCTCTCAACCCTTTCTTCCTAGTTAAGTACCTCAGTATGACCACTTCGAGCATGTGCGTTACGCGTGGTGATCCCAACAATGATTAGCATTTGGTAGCCGCGATTGCATCGGTTCAGGGTGTGTACGGTAAGTGGGAACAGATGCTGATGCTAGGTAATTTAGACTTAGTCATTAGTTAGAATTAGTAATTAGTTTCTCAACCCTCAACTCAATAACATAGGAGAAAAACATAAAAGACCATAAAAATCATATACCTCAGAATTACTTAACCATACACCGTGACAACCACAAGTCAGTCTGGGAAGATAACGAATGATTAACCCCAAGTGTTCCATGGGGCGTGTAGGCACTTATTCTACGGAGTTCGATCGAATCCTGCATGCTACGCTCGTTTCGTATGGTTGAGTGTAGGGGTACCTCGTCACTCATCATTGGCACCATTGCCGGGGACTAAGTGTTTGTACGCTGAATAGAACATAAAGGATATCACTCACATTGTTGGGAGCCTAAATGAACCTTCGGGTTAATTAAAGAAAAAAATTATATAACAATAAAATTAGCACACCTAGAAGACATCATGTCTTCTTCTTCTTCTCATAAGAGCAACTCACCACCTAAGGACCATACAAAGAACAGTCAGCAGTCAAAAACACATAGCCAAAATCAACCAAGTCCTAAACAATATAAGATAGTTTATACTGATACCGATGAGTATATTCCAAACTTTACCTTTATCCTCCATCAAGACGAATAGCTACGATGGAGAGATTTGCAAGGTAACATCGTGTTACCCCCAGATTGATCAGTCTCGAACATGCTTTGGCACAGATTGACATGACAGAATTGTATGCAGAATACATTGCAGAAGACTTTGATTCAAGGGATTACTATCCCACAGAAGCACAACGTATGAGGGACTCAAGACAGGAGAGCCAACATACCCTGTTGAAGGGCAAAGGCCTACACGTCATTAGTGAAATAGGAGATGAGGAACCCCTTATAACAGGTTCTTTAGCAAATGATGTTCCCCCTCCTAACGATGGTAAGGAGGTTGGGTATCAGAACCTACAATCAATGATACATAACCCTGGTTCTGATGCCCGTGAACACCAACTATTCATAGAGGGAAAAACCACTCATGCTAAGGATGGACACTTAGATCGTCATCACGATTGAGGCCGAAGCAGTAGAAGAGAAGATAGGAAACATTGTCATGGCGATGGTTCTCCTTCTTCTTCCCCTTCTTCACATCATTTACCCTCTCCTTCCACATCTGGGTGCAGCCATCATGAAGAGCATAACGGAGAGGATAAAGGTAGACAAAATGAGAGACCTCGATGAGAAAGTCGAGAGAGAGGAAAAGGGCAAGGACTTAGGGAAAGTAGGGAACGACGAAGACATCACAGGCATCATGAAAGAGATGATCATGATGAGCTCCTACTTGCAACTCGAAGTATGCTTGATGTAACGAAGGATGTTAGAATTCCCACAAGGCATTTAAAAGATAGTCGAATCAAATGCTTAGACATGAACAACATCCCACGCTTTGAGGGGGATACAACGCTGATCCGCAGCATCATTTACAGGCATTTCACGATGCCTGTGCCTTGCAGAATATAGAAAATGAGTGGCAAAAACTTAAGTTGTTCCCAAGGATACTCATCAAGGAAGCAGAGAGTTGGTACTGGTCCTTAGAACCAGAAACCATCAGGAGGTGGAGTGCAATGCTAGAACTCTTCAACAATAAGTATCAAACGTACTCCCGAGAGTCTAATTTGCGTAAGCAGATCCAAGGCTAGAAGCAAGGTACTCATGAACCCTTGGATGCTGCCATGGCCCGCTACTACACATTGTTACATTGTTGCCTGGGCCATGGTTACGCTCAGTGGGATCAACTTCACCACATCGTGGATGGGCTAAGGCATGAAACTAGAAGAACCCTTGGGACTTATGCCCAAGGGAGACTCTCACAACTTAGAGTCCATGAAGTATATCGCTTGTTGGAGCAAGTAGTAAAAGAAGAAGGTGAGGTATGAAAAAGGGAAAGTGTAGAAGAATACAACCGTGATCCCTCTTTTCGAAAAAAGGGAGTGAAATTTTATGATGAAGAGGATGAGTCACCAATCGAAGAGTTGGTGAACAGGAAAACCTTACCGATTCAAAAGTTAACAACAGAAATAGCGGCTAAGGTAGATGATGTATGGAGTTCCTTAGACTCTAAAATTGAAACTTTCTTAAAAATTGTAGAAGAGTCTAAGGTAGAACAAAGTAGTGACAAAGGTAAGACAAAGTGGAGAGATTTAGGCCCTGCACATAACAAGGGTAAGGGAAAAATCACTAACTATGATATGATTGTGGATTCAGACACAGACGATGATTGTGGATGTGAGATCTACCATTATGACCATCCTAAGGGATGTTTCCCAATCATCTCACATCTACAGGAATCTGGGGTGTATGCACTTAATCTAAAACTTAATCAATGACAAACACCCTGTAGGTTACCTTATCCCCAAGGTAACCCAAGGCAGTTCCACCAACCATTAATGTATTATCCAAGTGGAACTCCACCATAACCCATCAAACAACATCAACAGTGGCAACACCCACAGTCATGGAGGATGCCATCGCCGAAACATCAATACCCTTACCGGTAGCCTAACCCTTATGGATATTATGTGCAGCAACTGATTTCTCCAAGTGACTATATGAGTCACAAAACTCCCCATCATCACTACCAAGTTTGGGAGTACTTCAGAAGGACTCCTCCTCTGGGAGACACTCCATACCCACACCATCCTCCAAATCCATCCACACCTCTTCCACAAGTAGTTCCCATAACACCTCCTGCTCCAACAATGCAAGGGGAACTTCCTACTCAACCACAACAACATCACATTGCGAGAGCTATAAATATTCAACCTGCTGCTGGTTCTAACAACTATAAAAAGAGAAGACCTTTCTGTAAAACCAAAAGCCTAGAAAAACTCTTGCAACAACAAGCAGTTGAGCCCATGTACACTCCTCCACCATCTAACACTTCGAAGAACCCTTCAGTCCAACAGAGCTTAAGGCATACAATTATGTTAACACATATCGTAACCGACTGGATCAAGGTAGGCCATGTTCCTAGGAAACTAACTGACCCTGGGAGTCCCTTAATCTACCTTCAAGTCGCCGAAAATGAACCACATAGGGCTCTTCTTGACTTAGGTTCCAGAGTCAACTTAATTTCACAAGAGATGTATCACGCCTGGAACCTGCCCCAACTTAAGAATAGCAACATTCAACTACAGCTGGCAGACGAGTCCATCACCATTCCCATGCCAATGAACTAAGGCATTAACCCATGCCAACAACGAAGGCATAGACACATTGGAATATGAGTGTCACCAACTTCCACCCCTTAATCTAAGATCATCAATTGGGATAAGTTGGATACTTTTAAGAAATTCAAATAGGTGCTCATTATTTCAGATCTCTCCCTTTTCACTCAGTCATGGGGGAGATGGCCACCTATGCTAACCATATGGGGCCCTTAGTTCTTTTAAGTTTTTGTTTTACACATTTTTGTTTTACAAGTTTTTGTTTTAGACATTTTTGTTTTACAAGTTTTTGTTTTACATGTTTTTGTCTTACACCATTTTTTTTTACAAATTTCTTTAACTCTTGGTTTTGTTTTACAACATCGTTATACTTTTCCATTTTGTGTGTGTGTGTGTGTTCCATCCTATAAGTTTGTCACCCAATAAGTGTTTGGAATGATGGTATGAACTATTTTCATATTGATTGCTAATGTTTGGTTTTTACCTTTAAGTCATAATGTTGATACTAAGGTATGTTTCTTTTGATATGGTAGGTAATGAGTTCACTTCATCCATCCATCCACCAGTCTATGGTCTCTCTCAACTTGGAAATGTACAGTCCCTTCTAATAAGAACTTAAACGAATCGGTGACTGGGCACTTCTCAAACTAAGGAAGGACTCAAGGTTTGAAAAGGGTGTGACTTCAAGGGAACTTGATGCATTTGTGTGGATCGTTCTCTTAGGTGCTTGGATGTTTTCTTCTTGAGTTTTCTTGCCGTTCCAATGTTACCCCAATTATCGGAAGCTGAGACAATAAAAATAAAAAGTCTTTGCATGGTGTGGTTCTCACGCATAAAAACACAAAACACAAAAAGATAAAAGAGAGAGAGAGAGAGAGAAGAAGAAGGAAAGTGAGAATTCAAAACACATCCCTTAGACGAAATAATGATTTGGGCTACAAGCATTGGTTAGGAACTAAAAATGTTCCCTCTAACTAAGGCCCTTCTCACTTCCCATTCTCTCCTTATTTCATCAGAATGGTGGTGACTCATGGGGAAGGCATTCTTGTTACTTCAAGAGGATGGTTCAGCCAAATGCATTAATGCGAAGTCACTGGATGTGGTTGGTTTGAGGCTGGAGTTGGAATGAGATTTGCTAAGTCACATTAATCATGAAATACACAAGGGGCTGTACACCACCTTGTTCTTGGGATTCCATTCCATCCTCTTCTCTCCACCCTTCTCTCCATTGTTCACCTCATTGCCGGTTGTATCAGTAGTGTATATTTTGGTAGATACATTGTTTTCTTTTTGGTAAATTCTTGCGGTTAAGACTTTAAATCTTGTTCCAAATGACATTCCTAGAGCCTACGAACTCTTTGAATGTGGGTTTGTCAGGGCATTAAAGGGCATGAGCCTACTTTGGGGAGGACCCATTGACATTCCTCTTTGGTGCACCAGTTAAATTATTTCCCCTAAAATTTGTGCAATTAATTTCCTTTTGTTTATTTCCATCTTGACATCCATTTCATCGGTGCCATAGTTGTCCCTTTCTATCTTTCTTACTCCTTTGCTTTCTCCATTCTAATGCTATCGGAGGTTCGCGATTAGTCATGGGGGTACGGGGCCCGATTTTTTTGTTTTTTTCCTAGCCCCAACTTTTTCAATTTTTTCCTAACCCCTACACCTTCAGTAGTCATCATTAATATATATCTCCAGATTTGTATCAGCCATACCACAACTCAGTGAATGGACTAACACTGAAGCAAGGTATCAATTAAATGATGATTCATTTACCCTTGCTAATATAAGATTGTGTTGTGTGTGTAGATGGCAGTCATACAACAACGGAATTGGATCTAGAAGGAACACATGGAGTGGAGCGGCACTGGAAGCAGCTATGCAAGGAGCAAGATCTATGGCGCGCTTACCAACGGACAATGGAAGGCGTAATTTTGGCATTGGCAGCAGCAACACTTCTTTCTCTCTCTCTTTCTCTCAAGCTGCCAACTAAGGCCTGATGTCATTGTAACAAGGTATTCACCCTTGTTGTCATGAACACCAGTTTTGTCAAGTCTTGTAATGATGATCTGTTCACATGTCATCCCATTAGTTCCATTCCCCTCAATAATCCCATACCTTCTCGATATTATTGTAAGGAACTCGAGGATGAGTTTTCATTCAGTCATGGGGGTATGATGAGACGCGATTCGCATAGGCTACGATATCGCGTCGTCCCCTGTGATATCGCATACATGATATTGGGGTCCACCACCAAGTCTATAAATAAGAGGCAGCTCTCCCTTGTTTCATCATCCTGGGCTAGAAGTAGGAAAACTCTAGTAGTTTGATCACTCCAGAGATAGAATATTTTCCATGTGCCTGCAGTAGGAGTCCTAAAGTGAACAGATCTTTATTCAAGCAACATTGTACCTAAACACACAAGTTGTGTATGGTAATAAAGATGAACTTCTTGGATAAACCTTGTAGTGGATGGAATAGGATTTTATTTTAATGTTATTTATTACTTTCTCTCTCTGACCCTTAAACTTCTAGAATGTGAAATGAGTACGACTTGATTACGAGCATCTAAGGATGTGTACGGATAGTCAAGGAATCGGTTGCTCATCGCAAAGCGGTATGAGTACAACTATATTACGAGCATCTAAGTGTGACTACTTGGTAACCTAGTGACGTATCCAGGATCTGCGCTTGGTAATCCCAGTGGTAGTCGTGGACAAAGATGTGTACGGTTAGTCAAGGAATCGGCTGCTCATCGCACTTAGGCTAGATTAGATTCTGTCAACCCTTTCCTCCTAGTTAAGTGCCTCAATATGACCACTTCAAGCACATGTGTTATGCATGGTGATCCCAGCAACGATTAGCGTTTGGTAGTGGCGGTTGCATCGGTTCAGGGTGTGTACGGTAAGTGGGAACGGATGCTGACGCTAGGTAATTTACACTTAGTCATTAGTTAGAATTAGTAATTAGTTTCTCAACCCTCAACTCAATAACATAGGAGAAAAACATAAAAGACCATAAAAATCATATACCTCAGACTTACTTAACCATACATCGTGAAAACCACAAGTAAGTCTGGGAAGACAATGAATGATTAACCCCAAGTGTTCCATGGGGCGTGTAGGCACTTAGTCTACGGAGTTCAACCGGATCGTGCGTGCTATGCTCGTTTCGTATGGTTGAGTGTAGGGGTACCTCGCCACTCATCAATGAGGTACCTTACTATAGGCACAATGAATTCTTGTGTGTAGGCTATGGCTGAGGCAATCATTAACCTTTCTTTCCTAGGTTCAAACGAAGTTCAAACCACTTTCCAGTGACATCGCACTGTTTCATCCCTAGGGCTCACAACCATAAAACTACCACTATTGTAAGGAGTATTACCACTTGGCATGTTGTTCAAGGAAGGAGTTTATTAATTGCACCTTTTTTTAAATTTTGGAGATTCTTAAAAAGTTACCTACCTTCAGGAATAGGTAACATGTCTTTCTAGTGGGACCCCAAGGAATTTATTTTGTGTATAGCTTTTATTTTATCTATGTTGACCTTACCAGAGGACTACCTTTAGGCATGGGTAACATCTCTTTTTAGTGACATGGTAAGGTAGCACTTATTGAAATCTTACTTCCATTTTTCATTAGATCTATAAGAAAACAATACATCCTTAGCAATAGAATAGAACTCACAATAGTAGTCCTAAAGAATCCACAAGTTCCTTTGATGTCACACCTTTGTCATTCGCACTTGGTTCTTTACTTTTCTGTCCAGGCATAATGATCACAAATTTATTCTTATTTTTATTGTGAGAAGAATATCATTATGGCCATAAGAACCTCTTATTATTGGAATGGATGGATGGATGTCATGGTCTCATTGTATAGGTAATTAGTCCCTTATGATTTGATAATATAGAGAAATCTTCACCGTATTGGAACTACTTCTTGGTTTATTTGGTGTATTTTATTGACAATTGACAAAAATATGCACAAAATGGATAATGAAAATTATAGAAAAATAGTAAAATAAAAGAGGAATTTGAAAAATATTAAAGAATATAAAAATATTAAGAAATGAAAACATATAAAAGATTGAAAAGATATTAAAGAATGTGAAAATTGATAAGAAATGTGAAAAGGTATAACAAGAAATTATAAACCAAAAAGAATTAGAAAACAAAAAGTTGAAAAGCACTTATTAATTCCTATGTCAAGGTAATGCATCTCCTCCACAATTGAACTCATGGGCAAGTATTTGGAAAATTGGCCCTAGATCTCTTGGATCATACACTCTAGATTTCTCATTTATCATCCTTAGTGATTTAGGTTTTTGCTTATTATCCCATGTAATATTGATGATAATGAGGTTTTGGTCTTTTGGAGATATATATTTTGTTGAACTAGATGGCCTTTACATCTTAAAAGAGCCAAATATCCTCTCTTGTTTATTCTTAAATTCAAATTTCAAGTTTCCATTTCCATTATCTATTAGTGTATGATTATGATTTATGATATCCTTTTGTGAGTTCTCAGTTTGGATCACTTTCTTAGTATAGGAGTTAATAAGTGAGCCAAGAATTTCCATGCATGTTTTGGATAGTTCTATCATCTCAGTTTTTGGCCAATGGGTGTCTTTTGGTTTATTAGTGGTCCTTGTTCCTTCTTGTACACATACTTGTTTCTCACATATGTTATGGGCTCATGTAAGGATGGTGTTGACATTTTAAACTTTCGGTTCATAGCTGCACCCTTTGTTATGATCAGTAATGCATGGAATTCTTTGCGTATGCATGGTTCCTTGATCATCTTCCTTAGAGATTTCCACAAATAAATCTCTCATTCCTAACTTAGCATCTATTATGCTAAGCCATGCTCTCCCTATAATGATAGGAAATTCCTTGTTATCATTCTTTACGTCAATTACCAAAAATTCCACTAGGTAAGACTACCCATTAATAGTTGTCATCACATCTTCTATCTGTCCCATAGGAATGGTGACAAATTGATCTACTAGCTCTAGCCTTATGTTGCACTTCTTTAAGGGCAATAGGTTCCATGCCTTGTATGTTTCTTGAGATATCAAATTTACTCTAGGCCCTGAGTCCAGTAGAGCCTTGCATGGTGAATTTTCAACTACTTGTAAATAAATCAAATGAAATACTAGATCAATTATTTTCCTAAGAAGTATCCCTACCTATATCCAATATGATATTATATCTATTAGCATGATAGTTATAAATTTTTGATTTGGTTGTTGCGGAAGCATAGTGGTGGCATTAGTGGTAAAGAATTTGAAGGGGATTTGATGGGCCAACTACTAGCAAATGTGCATAAGGATTGTGATCCATACTTGGGAGAAGTAGGCTTGTAGTATTTTGGTGGATAATAAGGAGAAGAAGTTTAAACTGAAGCATTCCCTGGAGATATAATAAGGATAAGGATCTGGTTGCGTGAATGGATATTGTTGCCTTGGTGGTAGCATTGTCCATGTCTGTGGTTGCCGGTGGTATTGCTCTTATGGTTCTAGGTAGCGTTTTCTTGGGTAATATGTTGGCTAGAAATGTTACCTTATATTACCTTGAGGATAAGGTAGCCTTCTAGGAATCTACTTTTTGACAAAGCTTGGATTGACTGCATATACCCTAGATTCTTGCAAGTGGACCATAACAGGACAACATCCCTTAGGATGTTCATACTCGCACACATTGCATCCTAACTCTTCCTCTGAATTAGAGTCAATATACCCTTCAATAGTAGAAACTTTTCCTTTGTGCTTATAACCTTCTAGTCCATAATCTCTTTTCTTCTTTATTTCCTTATGCTTATTGAGTGCTTGTTTAGTCTTCTCTTTCACAATCTTCAAGACTGTAGCAAATTTTTCTTCCACTAAATCCCACATTTTCTCTACCCTAGTTGCTATATCATTTATTGATTTTTGGATATGTAGAGTCTTTTTTTGGATAACATATTCTAAAGTTTAATCCTCTTGCTTGTCACATATCCACACATTGTGTTTCATTATTGATGAATCTTTGTTATACTCTTTAGCTATCACTATCTTCTTGAGTTCTCCTTTCTCTTTCACTACTTGATCAATTAATCTTTTAATTCGATAGGTGGTCATCTTTGATAGTCATCCTTGGGCATCAACCCCAATGTTCTCTCTAGTTTTGTTTGTCAACCCATCTACTATGTGCGTTAGTTGTTTCTTCTACAAGAATCCATGGCCTAGGCATCTATGCAATAAGGAATAGTATCTACTCATTGTTGCATCAAAGGATTCATGTGACCCTTGCTTCCATCCTTGGATTTGCTTTCTTAAATTTGAAACTTGAGAATAAGTATGATATTTATCATTTAAGAGTTCTAGATGGTACTCCATCTTCAAATTGATTTTAGTTTTGAGGGATTTGTACAAGCTTTTTACCTATTTTTTTTTGAGAGAATGTTCGGGTTTGTATTACTGAAAGTTATGGTACACGAGTAAACAATTACAATGGGGGGGACATCAGGGATGGCCCACTTTGAGGGGGG
>MNCI01015499.1:262044-275410 GCA_015680685.1 Gnetum montanum
AGCCCATCAATGATATGGTACATTAGCCTTTCCTCAGAAAACCCATGGCCTAGATAGTTGTTTAATAGTGCATAATATCTTTCTAAGGCCATGTGCAAGGGTTCATGTTGTGCTTGTTTCCATCCTTGGATTTGTTTCCTCAAGGCTGACACTCTTGTGTAGGTTTGATATTTTTTGTTAAAGACTTGTTGACCAACGTCGTATTGAATTTGATTTTAACGATCTATACCATACTTTTACTTGGTCAATGAGTGTTATAGGGAAGAGCTTGAGTTTTTGTGAACCATTATCAATGTTGTTCCATGTACAGGCATCATAGAAGGCTTGTAAATGTTGATGCGGATCTAAGTCATAGCCTCCTGAAAATTTAGGAAAGTTGTTTAAATCGAGCCTGGGTAGACAACTCTCTTTACGATGCCTACGTGAGATTCGAATAGCCTCTTGTATTTGCGTTAAGCTTGTAGTGCCAGTAGGGGTTCATCGTCATCGGGTAGGTTATGCTTTCATGCGTTGGGATGACATTGCTTTCGTTCATGTTTATAAGAAACCCCCACTTCAGGTTGTGTACTCCAATCTTCATTGTCATATAGTTCGTTGGTTCTCCAATGAACTTTCTCACTAGGTGTGGCATTATCGTGATCTTGTAGGAGAGGCATGGTTGTAAAGTTGTGTGTGAATTTATGTGTGACTTTTACTAATTATTTCTTCTTAAAAGATATATCATTAAGTCCTTTACAGCGACCTTGTATGATATAACTAATCGAGATAACTAACACCGTCCCCGGCAACGGTGCCAATGATGAGTGGCGAGGTACCCCTACACTTAACCATACGAATACAAGTGTTACACACGCAATCCGGTCAAACTTCGCAGACAGACTAGTTGTGGCATCTAGACAGTTAGCCTTAGGTCGTAGTTCGCTATCTTCCCACCTGGACTAGTATTAACTTTGTCACGTATGGTTTAGTCCAGAGTGAGGTGTATGATGGGTTTTCTAATCTAATGCTACTCCTGAAGGCAAGGGAAAGTAATATTAACTAAGCTAAGAGAGAAGGGTAAGAGAATCTAATTTAGCCTAAGTGCGATGAGCATCCGTTCCTTGATTATTCATACACATCTTGGACTTCGTGCACGACTACCATTGGGATTACCAAGCGCAGATTCTAGGTACGCTACTAGGTTACCAAGTAGTCACACTTAAATGCTCGTAATCAAGTCGTACTCATTCCGCGTTTTAACATGATATAAGGGTGAGAGAGATTAACTAGGAAAACAATAAATAACAATTAATTAAATGATTAAACTAAGTGAATGCTGCAATGATGAAGTAATCTCAATCTTTATTGTCGATCATGTGCATGTCCAAGTACATCACACTCGAATAAAGGATGTCGTACAATTACAATCACTACACTGCGGGCATACACTGGAAAATAATTCTAACTCTAAGAAGGGAAAACTGCAAGAGTTTAGCTAAGGGACTAAAAACTAGATGCCTAAACTCATCTGTCTACCTCTTATTTATAGATGAGGAGACACGCCACGATATCGCGTATGCGATATCACGACTGGGCATGCGATATCACGTACGCGATATCGCGGTTGCCCCAAATGAAGACTCATCAACGAGGATATGATATCGTAACTACAATATCATTATGGTGAAATGTTTGACTTTATCAATATCGCAATGCAACAAAACTTAACTTTATCACCTTAGAATAACTTGGTAAGAGATTTCCCTAAGAGGAGTAATTTAGAAAGTTAGAAGAAGAAAGAGATCACCTCTCTTAATGGTACTAATAAGAAACAAGTTGAGGTATCAAATATTAAAGAAACAACTTAGGAAAGCAACCATAATAGAAGTGGTGAAATGGAAAAATCAATATCAAGGAAAAAGCATGCAAAAAGTTACTCGCATGCAAATTGTAATTGATATATTTCGAAATTCAACAAATTTGTGTTTCTATAATTACGATAACATGCTTATAATTGAGTAGGTTTATTGTATTTAGAGTTTAAAATATCCAAACATAATCATGAAGCATACAAATATTTACGTTTTTTTGAAGCACATAGATGAGTTTCGTAACAAAAATTTTGGTCTTAATTTTTTCAGCACATAGATGAGTTTCATAATTATAGTTTTGGTCTTAATTTTTTCAGCACATAGATGATTTTCATAATTATAGTTTTGGTCTTGTAGGTAATGGTACGAGGCTAGTGTTTTCAGCAAGATGCTAAGATTTATTCTTACACACCCAATTCGTCATTCCTAGAGACATATCAAAAGTGCATGCATCCTCTACATTACCATAGCGGTTGGCACATCCTCCATAAAACCGTAGTTGATTGGTACACCCTATGTATTAGCTATACACTAGTAGTTGCCTATCTTACTCCCTTTGTAACATATTTCAAAACTACTTTGATAACTAGCACATCCACTTTATTAATTATGAAGTAGTAGTTCCACTTTATTAATTATGAAGTAGTAGTTCCTTTGTGACATTTTTAAAAAGCTTCATTTAAATTTATTTCTTTTATCACACCAAGTCAATTTTCTCATATTTCTTTATGAGCATCCTTTGTATTAGTTATAAATTGGTAATTGCCTTGCTTACTCACTTTGTAACACATTTTTTAAAGTTTAATTTAAAAGTATTTCTTTAATGCAAGAAGCCAATTTTCTCATATTTCTTTATCCATTGTCAACTACCTTGATACCCTAATACATTACCTAAAAATAGGTTTTAATTGTAAAGGCAATTTTCAACTAATAAGTAGTAATCGATACTAAATGAAGCTTTAATTTTCATTTATAAACGATACAATGATATAAGGAAAGACGACATTTAATCCTAAAAAAGAAAGAAAACGAGCGAAGAATGTAAAAGTAAAGTTTAAGAATTGCTTATGCATTCCTTTGCAAGAATGGCCAATACTCCAGCACAAGAATAGTTGGATATGCAGACGATTAAGTAGCATTGCACTTTTTTCTTTTTCTTTTTTGTTAAATTAATAAATGTGGCCGTGCACCTGTTAATGTATAGAATTTGGGAGGTTTAGATATTGGATAAGTTGTACCAATGGACTCTGACGCTAGATGCAAGAGTAGCATTTGACCAAGGAAAACCAAAACAAGATTATCGCCTAAGATGAAGCACTAGAATTCTTAAGGAAAGGAAGTTTAAAGTCCGACGTGAGAGTTAGGCAGACAATGGCCAGATAGAGACAAAGTTCTAACTTGAAAGTTAGAGGGGAAAAGAACACCGTAGTTAAAATCCAAACTCAAACACAAGAATTGTAAAGATTGAAAAGTTGGGAGAGAGCTAAACTCACGCTAACTTACATCAAAGAAAGAATGTACACCCGAATCTCGATATCAGAGTTGCAAAGAGATTAATTTAGAAATGCATCTTTGATGCCAAAGTTGCATCAATAGTGCAGAATAAAAACCCAGGTTACATATTCAATTCCAGTGCGTCACTGAGTTGCGGATTTTTTGAAAAATGGTAAAAAGAAATTCTGAAACTGTTCTATCCGATATATCCCAAGAGGGTCTTAGTGAATTCAGTTTCAATAACAGGGTCTTAGTGAATTCAGTTTCAATAACAAGCTATGATCCAATGATCCAAGAAGGTCTTAGTGAACTCAGTTTCAATAATAAGCTATCAGAGCTGCTAGAGTTGCATTTGAGTCGATAAAGAGAAATGTCCCACTTTGTATGAAATGTAAAAAGAGGCGTTTGTGAAATAAATTGTTAAAGCAATTGTTATTTCATTGCTTCTAATAAAACTCTGAAATGCCTTCGAACGCCGAGACCCTATGAATCATATCCGAAATTGAAAATCGGGGAAAAAATAGTTAACCACTTAACAATTTAACAACGAAAACCACTTAACAACTAAAAGGCAGTACAATTTAAATTATATGCAAACATCGATTTTAAGTTGGTTACACTAAACCACTGGAACTAACATCAACGTTAAAAACAGCAGTAGCTTATTAGACTATGAGCACGGTAGTAGTGTGCTTATTCTGAGGAGATATACAGACATGTTGCGGGATTCACACAAGTAGGAGAAATAGTAGGGGGATGCTCAGATGCTTCAAACAGTAGAAATTGTAGAGTTTTCAGCAAAATCAGCTAATATGATATAGGAAAGACCCATCACACCTGTATGTCCCTTATCTTTTGTATAAAGGGATTTAAATTTCAGTTTTTCTCCACTGTACACTTTCACACTGCCAGGCTCTGGATAACAGGTGCTCATTCCAACAATATAGCCCTTTTCATTTCCTGCCTCATTACCTTGACCATAAATCGGTATTGAAGAGCATATCTCTCGGCCGTCCTGAAGCAAAAAAGAATGTTCAAATCTAATATTTAAAAAAAATTCATAAATTTTGCAATCTCCGAGGTTTATTTGAATTTTGAAACCATCAAAGCTTAATTCATGATGAGGATTTCCTACCTGACCATAAAGAACAGCACCTATTCCTCCAGTGTGCTGATGAGCAACAGCATAGATCACATCACCGCCACGCGGCAGAACTACCTCTGCTTCTTTAGTGTGGATGCACTCGTTGATTGCAGTTCCATCAGTGCAGCTTGGAACTCTATATTCAATCTGGTACACAAATTCATTGAAAAAGAAACTGTCATGTGTATTTTCTTCAGTCACCTAACTCTCATGAGGGCACTGCAAAGATAAGTTAATCTGACCAATTTTGCTATTTCAACATTTCAATGTCATGATTTACAGAATGCTTTCATCTGGTTGCTGTGGTGCCCAGAATAGTTTCATTATAGGCAGAGGAGTATATTGGCTATGATGAATGTAGACAATTACAAAGCAAGTAAATGAACAGCATTACTTTCATAGGATACTCATCAATTATTACAATTTAATCATGTCCTAAACTAATATGCAAAATATTTGCCTTTATTATGTACCATAGTTTCGTTAAGGCTACTTGGATCTTTCTTTATATAAATTTATCAAGAGACTTACCTGGCAACGAGTAAAGTAGTCCCCTGGATGGCGAATGTTGTCTCCCGTATCTGTTGCATCAAGGATATATACCCTGGTAGGAACAATGGTCTCATCCCAGTCTACCCAGTATACAGTGTATTTCAGATACAGCGTTCTTTTCTCAGCTTGGAATCCCTTCTTGAGCTGACATTGTGTCTCATCATAACAACAGAACAAGCCACCAACATAATTGTCCATTAGAGGATAACCAAACGCATCTCTTGTTACATTGTACAGATCACACCTACATTCTGTGCATCCGAGCCGATTTTCAGCTCCTCTTGTGTCAATTGCATGAACATTCAAAAGCCAGGATTCTTGGTATCCTTCTGGGATCGTCTTAGGATCACCAACGACGATTCCATATGGACCAGGTATAAATGTGCTTGTGTGTCGAGTTTCAGATCCAAGGCCAAAATACTGACGAAGATTTTTGCAAACTCCATCGTTTGAAGCGGGAAGAAATTCTTCACCTGAAAACCTCTTGTTCTGCATTTTCTTTTGCTCTCCTGTTAAAGGGCTCTTGTGGTAAAACCTCTCGACGAGCCAATGATGTAAATACACTTCATTCAGTGGAACCGAATCCCCTTTTTCATCAACAACCTCTGCATCAAAGCCTTTAACAGCAATATGTCCTCTTGGAAATTTGATGCCATAATAATACTTATTCTGCACTTCTCCAGGGCCCAAAATAAATGCTGGAGACTTAAAAACTGCAGACTTGACTGCAATATGATTGATCAGTGTTCGAGATTGCACTGTTCCCATGCATATGATGGTTAGCGCTAGCCATAGTTTCAGTTGACTGTACATGGTTTGGAAATTGATCTGCATCTATTGTTTGCAGACAACAAAATCAGAATGCTAAACAAAACAGCTGAGACAATACAAAGTTCATTATTTTGATGCTTTCTACATTGCTTCAAGATAGTAAATGATTCAAACAGTATTACAAACAAAGCCAGAGCACCAGCGTATAGATCAACAGAAGAGTGGGCTTCTTCAGAATACTTTCTTCCTGCAATGATCTTGCTGATTTTGATAAAATGAATTCTTCAGGAAGTAGAAAACAAGAACTTAACCATCAACATTCCTACTACCAAACTTGAACGAAACTTGTACTTGTAGAAGCTTCAAATACGATATTTCATAAAGACAGTCTCTATTAGTTATATGATAGACATATAACCTAAATAAAAAAGACTTTCTAGAGACAGTCATTTAACACAAGAATTGAACCTCCAATCACTAGTCATCCTATATCCCTCTTTGATTGGTTATATTCAAAAGAGGGATGCTTATTCAATTGTTTATGCCATTTTCACACCCTTGAAAGGTAGGCTTAACCTGCAATTCTACATTTGGTTTCTTAGGTCCATCTGAAAGCACAGGTTGTTGCTTATCTAATAATTTATTCAAATTCCACAACCTTCAAAACGCAGTCCTCAATCTGCAATTGCACATGCAGTCTCTTAACATATTCTATTTAAAAGAATCATCCTTTTGTTTAATCCATCAAATTGGTGTAACCCATTAATATAGCTATCTAAGAATAGTTTCTATGACAAACTGTCTAGTAGACACAAACCTGAAGGTTTATTTTCCGGACTTGAACCCTGAAACTAGTTATGAGAGGCAGAACTCATCATGAAGTCAAGGTTCGGCCACTCTCCACTCCATCATGAAGTCGCTATCTAGTTGTTGAAGCATTTGTTAAGTAGGTCTAATATCATGTTTACTGACTTGGGTTTAGTCAATAATGAAGTAGGTATGCACAAAGTTGAAAACACTAAAAAATGGAAGAGAATCATGTCTTTTAACACCATACACCTTACAAAACAGCCAAAGAGTCCCTGGGAGGGAGGGCCAGTACATGAGTAACAGATTGACGAGTAGTTGATCAAAAGCTTAACCTTTTTAAAGTGGCTGCCCAAGGCTCCAACCCAGCCCTTAAGGCCTGAGAACCAAGCACCTTGCTATCATTCCAAATGATGGCCCCTACACCCTAAAAAAAGTAAATTCTATAAAATGAAAAATAAATGATAAAAGTAAAATGTAATTTTAGAAAACAATTAACACCAACTTAATGTTTTTTTTCAGTCCAATAAGGAGATGTTGTTACCAGGCAAAGACCTTTACCACCCATAATAAGGTGTTTGTCCAGGGTTTTGGCCTAGTAACCTAAAGTCACAACTTCACTTCTACTGGGTAGAACTGATTTATAAATTTAAAAAGAAAAATTCCGTCCTAACGGATCTCAGTGGACATAACTAAAAATTTCAGTTTCAGAAAGCTTTTATTAAGAGCGCTTTGACACAGCAAGAACCAAGTTACTGGATTCTCGGTGATCACAATTAAAAATTTCAGTTTCAGTTTAACGCTTTGGCACAGGAGGAACCAAAGTTACTGGGTGCAAGCTGAAAGAAAAATTTTCGCAATTCTCTACTTGGGATAAAGGTAGGATTATTTTTTAAACCCCTTTTTCGGTTCACATTTATTTAGAAATAACCAGCGATGAAACACGGAGGTCCATTCTTATATCTTCACAAATACTAACACAAAGCTAAATGTTTCCGATTCCACTGATAGAAAATCTTTAGAAAACAGAGAAGATAAAGTGACAAACACAAACGCGACAAAGATAACAGAGAGGCCTTCATTTAATGTTATTAGAACTACAAACAACTGAGATGTGCAACAAGAATGATTTCGTTTTCAAATATTTTTTCAACAGACATCACGGCTTTACGTAAATAGACTCAACAACTACATATTCTCTTGAAAACAGGAATAACAATGCAATTCACCTCGAACTGGTAACCTACCTGAAACAGCTGGAGAAGTAGTGCAGCGGATAAGAAAACCTTACCAAAACCCTCCCCTTATACCTTCATTAGAAACATCATACGTCAGCACAAATGTAAGCAACAGCATCCGTCAGCGCAAATGTAAGCAGCGCGCAGATAAGAAGAACTAGGGTGGCTGGTATCGCCGAGGCAAGCACTTGAAAAAGATTTCAACCAAAAAAAGAAAAAAAGAAAAAAGACTGCAAAAGTTTCATTTGTCACGGATCTTCTAGACTTTCCTGTGGAATCCAGAACCCTTGGCTAAGGCCAATCCACACCGTATTCATTGACACACATGGCCACACCGCAACAAAACTCTGAAAAATACGCATCTTTCAGCTTGACATTGACAACCGAAGGTCCAATTCTGCCAACACGGTTGAACGTTTCCGCTATCGTGGAAATGCCAAAGTTTTATATGATTTCCAACTGCAAATTGCCAACGGTGTTGGCTGTGATTTCACAAACATCAGGACAAAGTCAAATACGTGTACTGAATGCCAAGAACAGAGTCAAACGCGTGCCCTGAATTCCCAATCTCAATCTGATTCACAGTTATGACAGAATTGACAAAAAATACTATAAAATTTGCAAAGCCACGGATGCCATAAATTTTACCAATAAGATTATGAACAAACCGGTGGTAGCTGTCAACGACCAGAAGGTATAATACAGTTTTAGTTTTTAAAATACATTATCTTTAATGAAGTAGGGCCGGCCGCTGCCAGGACTTTTATTAAGATGTCACACACCAATCATTCTTTCTTGTATAGATTAAATGCTTCAACAAAAAGGGGGGTTTTTTTTTATTTTTTATTTTACTTTGAAGATTGTTCCTTTGCCCTTGGATGTGTCACCCAAATGATTTTGCTTCTCCATTCGATTTTTATGGTTGAATTTACATTTTACTTTAGATTAAACCTTCTTATGGAAGCTATATTTGTATATGTTGGGATAAGGCTAGGATGATGATGATAACATGCATATGTTTTTTTTTTTGTTTTTTTTTCTAAGAAATTTTAAAATTATATTTTTATCATTTTCTTTGATGTGTAAATCATGCCCCTTACCAATAGGGTTAAAAATTCAGCCCCCATTGTACCATACAAGTAAAGTCTAAGCTTAAAGGTTTTAATAGAGTATTTTCAAAAATTTCTCATCATTGATGAAGGTTACTATTAAGGACTATCATTTGGAGTGATGGTAAGGTGTTTGTTTTTTAAGTCGAAGACCTAAGTTCAAGCTTGGGCACAACCACTTGAAGATGTTGGGCTTTTGCTCATTTACCAACTCTCTTTGAGACCCCACTTAGGAGGATGAACACTGTGGCTTTAAGTGATGATCCCTTTAATGAAGGGTAGTGTTGTTGGTAGCATGTTTTTTAAATTTTCTCATCATTAATGCAGGGTAGTGTTTTTGGTACTCTGGTATAAGAAGGGAACAAATAATAATAATTAGGGTATAACTGATGATTTTAATAGAGTGCTAACTATGTTTATGATGAAACATCAATAAAACAAGATGCATAGACAGGCCTTAGGATGCCTTGACATAGGTACATTGACATTGATGTAGATATTGCTTATATAAATGTGCACCGTCCTCATATTTATGGCACATTTTGGTCATTTCCTCAGCCAAACTCTTCCAGTTTTTTCCCATAGAAGTTAGAGTATTTTCTCTTTGAGTGCCTTTAGCATAGATTCAAGTGATTGTACGACATTTTATTCAAGTGCATATGTACCTAGACACATTTGAATAAATGGAAATAACATCAAAATTTATTCTATCCATTACAACACTTGGATTAGCATAACTTTACTTTCTAGCAATTTACTTTATTGTTATTGAACAATTAATATTATCATTATAAATAATGTAAGTACAACCACTTCAAGTAGAATATATTAATGCTTGGTAATCCCAACAATAGACACTTGGTACACCTAGTAGTGTACACTTTGTGTTAATACACATTTAGGATGTATATGGAAAGTGAGAATTGATACTCTACATTAGGCTAGTTAGTTAAATGAAGTAGTCATTTAATTAGTTAACCTAAATATTAAATCTTTCTCTACTTAATTGTTTAGCAATCCAAGAAAATAATAAAAAGCATAAAAATAAATATCTTATGCCTCAACCACACTTAACCATACACATAAATTAACACAAGTGTGAATAGGAAAGACAACGACTAACGACTATAGAATTCACCATCTTGGAATATCGGCCACTTAAGTAAATAAAGTTCATGGAATTCAACTAGATTATGTGCACATGCTAGTGATTCATATGGTTGGGCGTAGGGAATACTTGCTGCTCATCAGTTTATATATGTACTTTTTGGTGGTGCCAACTACATTTATACATGGATGGGTATTGCCCTATGATGAGCAGCAAAGTAGATCCTACGTCCAACTATATAAATCACAAGTGTATGCAAATTTCTTAATCATAAGTAGTAAATTGGATTAGCATAATACCTAGATAGCTAAGCACTCAATCACGAGGTGCTATCTTCCTACTTACATCCATGTGATCCTTAGTGCATATGGTTAAATGTAGTTGAAGTGTATGATTAATGTTGTGTAGCCATAACTAGAATATTATTAAAATATTAAAATTAAATTTAAATTAATATAGGGGCCAAAAGTAAATCTAATCTAACCTATGTGATAAGCATACATTCCCAAATTCTCATACACATCTTTAACTCTCACTAATGTTATTGGTCAGGATTGAGAACTTAGAAAGGGGGGGTTAAATAAGTTCCCTAGTTGAAATCAAACCTATCACATAAAACACACCAAAAATTATGTGGTTTCCCAACTTTGATACTCCACCCTTGGAGGGTAGATTCCTTGCACACCTATGGTTTGTTTCTTTCAAAATGTGGTTTTGAGGACACCACAACTTTTACAAGATTTGAGCTCCACTATGAAGAGTTTTGTCGCTACAAAATCTCCCAACCCTGTAAGGTTCCAACAAGCTCAAAGTGTGGTTTAGAGGATTCCACAACCTATACAAAAGTTGAGCTTTACTTTGGAGTGTTTTGGTGCTGCAAAACGACTTAATCTCGCAAGATCCTGACAAGCTCAATGTTGATGCCTTCTCGCAAGAAGCACATCAACCTTGTAGGGCAATAAATAAATAGAAAGAAAAATAAGGAATGAATGTAACTCAAATTATAGGTCCTTGTACTTTGAAGCATAGTACTACAATCAAGCAAATGATGAGACAATTAAGAACACAAGCACAATAGCATAAAATGGACACTAATAGTTTTGATGTTGATAGGTCTTGCACAATTCCCAAGAATTTGATGTCTTCTTATAGCTTTGGAATTTCTGAAAATGTCTTAGAATTCGTGCAATGGCTACCCAACGATTAGTGTAGATGTCTCCTTCAAAGTTAGGACATCTACCTGAGTTCAACCTTAATTTTGGAGAGATGTCACCTTGAAGAATGGGACTTCTCTTGGAAGGCATCTCTAGGAAAATGTCTTTTTTCTAATGGGGATGTCTCCTATTTTTTAAAAACATCTTCTTGTGAATCCATTCTTCTTAGTTCAGATGTTTACAATTTCTTGGAGGCATCTCCTCAACTATTTAGCTTTGGTTCCTAAGGCTTTCTCTCGTTGATTTTGCTTCTTTCCAATCCTTGAAGCATCTTCATTTGGTTTGTAGAATTATTTTTTATCCATGTGTCCATGCTTTCATCTTGCCTATGAAGTCTCCATTTTGACAATCCATTGTAGATTTCATTTCCTTAAGTCTTTATGATGTAGAGTTCTTGTTCATGGCCTATGGACACATCATCCATAACAAACATTCTTTGTTCTTCATTTTTGTTAAGGTGTTGGCATACCAAAAGGCCAACAACTAGATTACCAAGTATCCATTGCTAGGTATACCAAGTGGCACACTACTGGGATTACTTACCATTAATAAGTTTATACTCAAAGATGGTTGTACTCATTTTGCATAATTACTGGGTGTGTAAATGTAAATAATTAACTACATGTACATGAAGTAAATAAACAAGAAAAATTGAATTACAATTAATAAAATGTTAAGCTATGTCAAAGTACTACAATGAATGAAAATTAATCTTAGTGTTATTATCCTTCATGAATGACATCTAGGTATAATTCACTTAAATAAGACTTTGTATAATTAGCTTGAATTCGTGTTACAAGCACTCCCTAACTATTTTCTAAGTTATAAAATGAAATTGTAAGAGTTTATCTACAACCATGACTAAAAAGTATAATTAATACAATAGATAGCTAATTTTTATAGACTTTACCAACGCTAGATACATCATATCTGCATACAAAAGCATACAATATCACTACTAAAACATCATTACTACAACATCATTCAATGATTTCGTAGCCCTTGCATATATGCTTCATCATCCTATGATAACTTTTTTCAATTGTAGAGTTGGAAAAATGAGGATAATGCCAAGTGCATTCAATACTTTGCAATGTAAATCAAATTCTTATAGTTTAATAGCTTTATTCCTATCTCCATGTTTGATTTGTATGCTCTGCTACATCCACTCCTTTAGTTTGGAACTATATTAAGTGCACTCTATGTGTTTTGTTAAATTGCCTCCACTACATATTTGTGATGATGACCTTTCTGGTATTTTATTATTGTTCTTTTTGCCTTTATATTAATTATTTCTTCTTTAAGGTTTTGTATTTGCACTCGAAATTCTTTCATTTTAAAAAAATTTAGTTTGCTTTTTTTGTGCACTAAGGTTTTGTAATAGTGCTCTTATTAGTTTGTTTTCCTCTTGAAGAACCTAAAAAAATCATTAATATCATAATTTGAAATTTTTTATAGTTCTTTGCTATATTTAATATTTGCCTATTTCCTGCATTTATTAATGGTTAAAAAATAAATATATGTGCATGTTGATGAGTAGCAGTTTTGTTGGCTATGTCGACAAGGCCTCGTAAATGCAAACTCATCGACTAGGCCTCGTCAACGAGGCCTCATCAATGCATTGTATCATGCATTGATGAGGCCTCATTGATGTAGTGTCCACTTTTTGGCTATAAATATGCATTTGCCACTCACATTTATGGCATCAAGATGTTAGAAGTAGTGAAGCTCTTGCAGTTTGTTCATTTGAGAGTTAGAATATTGATGAGTGGCGAGGTACCCCTACACTCAACCATATGAAATGAGCGTAGCATGCGCGATCTGATCGAACTCCGCAGACTAAATGCCTAAACGCCCCATGGAACACTTGGAGTTAATCATTCATTGTCTTCCCAGACTTACTTGTTGTTGTCACGGTGTATGGTTAAGTAAGTCCGAGGTATATGATTTTTATGGTCTTTTATGGTTTTTCTCCTATGCTAAAGGGTGAAGGGTCGAGAGAACTAACTAACTCTAACTAAGGACCTAAGTCTAAATTAACTAGTGTCAGCATCCGTTCCCACTTACCGTACACACCCT
>MNCI01015499.1:276283-361544 GCA_015680685.1 Gnetum montanum
CCTACTTTAAGCCTAGGATGGGAAATAAGGGGAGTGCCGCCTCTTATTTATAGATTTGGTAGCGGACCGTGATATCGCGTACGCAATATCGTAGGGGACAACTCGATATCGCAGCGTACGCGATATCGCGTCTCATCATACCCCCATGACTAAATGAAAACTCGTCCTCCAGTTCCTTACAATAATATCGGGAAGGGATGAAATTATTGAGGGAAATGGAACTAATGGGATGACATGTGAACAGATCATTATTACAAGACTTGACAAAACTAGTGTTCATGACAATAAGGGTGAACACCTTATTACAATGACATCAGGCCTTTGTTGGCAACTGAGAGAGAGAGATAGAAAGAAGTGTTGTTGCTGCCAACGCCAAGATTGCGCCTTTTGTTGTCCATCTGTAAGCGCGCCATCGATCTTGCTCCTTGCATAGTTGCTTCCATCACTGCTCCATTCCAAGTGTTTGCTCCAGCTCCAGATCCAATCCGTTGTTTATATGATCACCATCTGCACGCACAACATAGTCTTATATTAGCAAGGGTAAATGAATCATCATGTAATTAATACCTTGCTTTAGTGTAGGTTCATTGGCTAGGTTGTGGTGTGGCTAATACGGATCTGGGAATATATTAATGATGGCTACTGAAGGTGTAGGGGTTAGGAAGAAAATCAAAAATTTTGGGGCTAGGAGAAAATCGAAAAAATTAGGCCCCGTACCCAATGACTAATCGCGAACCTCCGGTAGCGTTAGAATGGAGAAAGAAAAGGAGTAAGAAAGATAGGTAAAAAGAGACAACTATGGCATCGATGAAATAGATGTCAAGATGGAAATGAACAAAATAAAATGAATTGCAAAATGTTAAGGGAAAGAGTTTAACTAATGCTCCAAATAGGAGTGTCAATGGATCCTCCCCAAAGTAGGCTTATGCCCTTAATGCCCTAACAAACCCACATTCAAAGAGTCCGTAGGCCCTGGGAATGTCATTTGGAACAAGAGTTAAAGTCTTAACCGCAAGAATTTACCAAAAAGAAAACAATGCAGTAACCAAAATATATACACTAATGATACAACTAGTAATGAGGTGAACCATGGAGAGAAGGATGGAGAGGATACAATGGAATGGAATCCCAAGGACAAGGTGGTGTATAGCCCCTTGTGTGTTGTATGATTAATGTGACTTGGCAAGTCTCATTCCAACTCTAGCCTCAAACCAACCACGTCTAGTGACTTTGCATCAATGCATTCGACTAAACCATCCACTTGAATAATAAGGATGCATCTCCAAAAAGCCACCACCATTCTGACGAAACAAAGGAGAGAATGGGAAGCGAGAAAGGCCTTAGTTAGAGGAAACGCTTTTGGTTCCATAACCAGTGCTTGTAGCCCAAATTTTATTTCGTCTAAGGGGTGTGCTTTGAATTCTCACTTAGTTTTTTTTTTTTTTTTGTGTTTTGTGTTTTTATGCATGAGAACCACACCATGCAAAGACTTCTTATTTTTATTGTCTCAGCTTCCGATAGTTGGGTAACATTGGAACGGTAAGAAAACTCAAGAAGAAACATCCAAGCACCCAAGAGAATGGTCAACACAAAAAGCATCAAGTCCCCTTGAAGTCACACCCTTTGCAATCCTTGAGTCCTTCCTTAGTNGTAAGTCATACTTCATTTCAGCATCATTATTACCCTTTAGACTACCACCAAACACATTCACCATCTGATTGAGGGGAGAACCCATATCCATAACACCCTTTGCAGTTGTTTGCATGCACACCTTCACCTTCAACCTAGTTACCTCTTGCTCTATCCATGCAGGGTGAGATTCCTTCACATCCACAACAACAAAATGCTATGAGGGCTATACATTTACAATCAACTTTCAAGCTAAGTGGTTCAGAAAATCGATCCAAAAAAGACCCTTCTTTTGACCCAGTAGTTCTCTCCAACCCTCACAACCTAGTGCAGTTGATCATCTTGCATCTCCAATATCCTCATCCTCTGCATTAAATACCTTTGAGCATCCTTCAAACCAAATTCCATCATGGATTTACATTATGATGCTAACTCATGCTATTTTCAACTAGATCAAGGTTGGAAATCTTCCCATGAAAAGATCTAACCCATGAAGTCCACTCATTTACTTGCAAATCACTACATGAGCCATGTAAGGCTCTTTTTGACTCTGGTTCTAGAGTTAATCTTATCTCCTATGATATGTACAAGACTTAGAACCTACCACCTCTCAAGAAGAGCAACATCCATCTAGAATTAGCAGATTAGTCAATTACTATTCCTATGGGATTAGTAGAGAACATTGTGACCATAGTTTGTGGGTGATCCTATCCTGCTAATTTTCTAATGATCAAGGTTAAAAATTACAAAAGTAACTTCCCCATCATTATGGGAAGAGCTTGGTTAAGCACAATCGACACACATATGGACATAAGGGATCTCTCCTTGAAAATATATAAAGAAAATGAATTGGGCAAGATAGAGAAGAAGCGCATTCCATGCATCACGTACAATGATAATGGGTGCAATTGCATGCAAAAGATTTGGTCCATCAGAAGTACATACATTAAAGCATGCAATCAGTGTGCACAAAAAATCAATGTTCAAAGGTGTTTGTATGCAATAGCCACTAAACACAAGGGCACCTAATGGCTAATAGTTGACTTAGATGGTAGCACATTATGCATGGAACCAACTGAGAGCCTAACACATGCTTATGTTGAAGCCATCGATAAACTTGAACAAGTTCATCCCCAACTATCTGATGAAGATGATGATACCTGTTGGGGAGAGTTGGAAATCCCTAATAACTTCAAGTAGGATCCCCTAGAGCTAAAAACTTTACCTACCAGCATGGAAGATGCATTTTTAAACAATGGTAAGCTAGTCATAATCAATGCCAAACTTGATCCTAAACAAAAAAAAAAAGCTATTAAAGGTGGTTAACAAATGGCCAACAGCTTTTACTTAGTCATATCTTGAGCTAACAGGGATTGATCCAAGGATATGCCAACATTGCATTTACACTGACCCAGCCATGAAGCCTAGATGGTAGTTGGAAAGGCGTCTGAACCCTAAATTGAAGTAGATCATCATGGAGGAAATTGAACAACTCCTCAAGGTAGGTTTCATTTATCCAATCGTGGATAGTGAGTGGGTTAGCCCACTTGTAATTGTGCCAAAGAAAGGTGACAAGAGGTGGGTTTGCATCGACTTTAGGTTGTTGAATATGGCAATGTTTAAAGATCATTTTTCATTGCCATTTGTGGATCAAGTGTTGGACACCATATTTGGACATTGCTATTATATCTTCTTGGATGGTTATAATGGTTATTACCAAATCCAAATTGTGCTAGAAGATCAAGCTAAGACAACATTCACGAGTCCTTGGGGAACTTTTGCATATTGTAAGATGTCATTCGATCTATGTAATGCCCTTGCAACATTTCAATGCCTGGTCCTTAGTATTTTNTGCCATTTCTGTTGTTAATTTTTGGATTGGCAAGGTTTTTCGGTTCACCAACTCTTCGAGTGGTGACTCATCCTCTTCATCACAAAACTTCACTTCCTTCTTTCAAAGGGAGGGATCGCAGTTGTACTCCTTCGCACTTTCCCTTTTGCGTAGCTCACCTTTTTCGTTTGCTACTTGCTCCAACAAGCTTTGCACTTCATGGGCTCTAAGTTTTGATAATCACCCTTGGGCATAAGTCCCAAGGGTTCTTCTAGTTTCATGCCTTAACCCATCCACGATGTGGTGAAGTTGATCTCGTTGAGCGTACCCATGGCCCGGGCAATGATGTAACAATGTGTAATAGCGGGCCATGACAGCATCCAAGGGTTCGTGATGACCTTGCTTCCAACCTTGGATCTGCTTACGCAAATTGGACACTTTGGAGTATGTTTGATACTTTTCGTTGAACAGTTCTAGCATCGTACTCCACCTCCTGATGGTTTCCGGTTCTAAGGACTGGTACCAGCTCTCTGCTTCCTTAGTGAGTGTCCTTGGGAACAACTTAAGTTTTTGCCACGCACTGTCTATATTCTGCAAGGCACAGGCATCGTGGAATGCTTGTAAATGATTTTGCAAATCAGCATTGTATCCTCCTTCAAATCGTGGGATATTGGGGGTGTCTAATCGTTTGATTTGACTATCTTTCAAATGCCTTGTGGGAATCCTAACTGCCTCCGTTATGTCAAGCATACTTCAGGTTGCGAGTAGGGGCTTGTCATGATCATCTCTTTCATGACGCCTGTGATGTCTGCATTGTTCCCTACTCTCCCTACATCCTTGCCCTTGTCCTCTCTCTCGACTTTCCCGTCGAGGTCTCTCATCCTTTTTACTTTTATCCTCACCTTTATGTTCATGGTGGCTGCACCCAGATGTGGAAGGAGAGGGTGAGTGATGTGAAGAAGGGGAAGAAGAAGGGGAATCATCACCATGATGATGTTTCTTGCCTTCTCTTTGGCTGCTACGGCCCCAATCATGGTGACGATCTAAGTGCCCGTCCTTAGCATAAGTGGTTGTTCCCTCTATAAAAAGTTGGTGTTCATGGGCATTAGAACCAGGGATATGTATCGTTGATCATAGATTCTAATACCCAGCCTCCCCACCATCATTAGGAGGGGGAACATCATTTGTTAAAGAACCCATGATAAGGGGTTCCTCATCTCCTATTTCGCTAAGGACGTGCAGGGCCTTGCCCTTCAACAGTGCATGCTGACTCTCCTGTCTTAAGTCCCTCATATGTTGGGCATCTATGGGATAATAATCCCTCATGTCAAAATCTTCTGCAATGTATTCAACGTATAGTTCAGTCATGCCTATCTGTGCCAAGGCATGGAAAAGCATGTGAGAGATTGATTGATCTGGGGGTAACACGATGTTACCTTGCAAATCTCTCCATCGTAGCTATTCGTCTTGATGGAGAATAAAAGTAAAGTCGGGGATATACTCATCAGGATGAGTATATGTCATTTTATATTGTTGTGGCACTGGCTGATTTTGGTTATGTTTTTTATGTTGCCGATTGTCTCGTGTATGATCCTTAGGTGGTGAGTTGCTCTTATGAGAAGAAGGCATTTTTATCGGTGTGCTAAATTTACCGTATATAATTTTTTTGTTGATTAACCCGAAGGTTCATTAAGGCTCGCAACGATGTGAGTGATACCCCTTATGTTCTATTCGGCACACAAACACTTAGTTCCCGGCAACGGTGCCAATGATGAGTGGCGAGGTACCCCTACACTCAACCATACGAAATGAGCGTAGCACGCACGATCTGATCGAACTCCACAGACTAAATGCCTAAACGCCCCATGGAACACTTGGGGTTAATCATTCGTTGTCTTCCCAGACTTACTTGTTGTTGTCACGGTGTATGGTTAAGTAAGTCTGAGGTATATGATTTTTATGGTCTTTTATGGTTTTTCTCCTATGCTAAAGGGTAAAGGGTTGAGAGAACTAACTAACTCTAACTAAGGACCTAAGTCTAAATTAACTAGTGTCAGCATCCATTCCCACTTACCGTACACACCTTGAACTATGCAACTGTGGCTACCAAACGCTAATCGTTACTGGGGTTACCAAACGTAATGCACGTGCTCGAAGTGGTCATACTGAGGCACTTAACTAGCTTAAACGTGATGAGCAGCCGATTTCTTGACTAGTCGTACACACCTGTAGATGCTCGTAATCAAGTCGTACTCATCCCGTGTTCTAGGAGTTGAGGGTGAGAGAGACTAATCACGATGAGCAGCCGATTCCTTGATTAGCTGTACACATTCGTCAATGCTTGTAATCAAGTCATACTCATCCTGCGCTAATGCAGGTAATAAATAACATGTAATAAATAAATAATAATAAATCCTATTCCATGCACTGCAAGGTTTATCCACAAAGCTCATCTTTATTGCCGTACACAACTTGCATTTAGGTACAAAGCTGCTCGAATAAAGATCCGTTCACTTGGGGACTCCTACTGCGGGCACATGGAAAATATTCTATCTCTGGAGTGATCAAACTGCCAGAGTTTCCCTACTTTAAGCCTAGGATGGGAAATAAGGGGAGTGCCGCCTCTTATTTATAGATTTGGCGGCGGACTGCGATATCGCATATGCGATATCGCAGGGGATGACCCGATATTGCATCTCATCAAATATTTTCCTCGAGTGCCCATAGTAAGAGTCATTAAGTGTACGGCTCTTTATTTAAGCATTGTTGTACCTAAGCACGATAGTGTGTGTAGCAATAAAGACGAGCTTTCTAATAAACCTTGTAGCATTCTGGATAGATTAAATAATTTATTTATGCATTTAATTTTTTAATTATTGATTAAATTTTTTTAGTAATTAAGCTAATGAATTAGTTAAATAAGATAAGCTAGATAAATTAAATGTATAAGTACAACCACTTCGAGCATAACATGCATTTGCTTGGCAATCCTAGCAATGTTATCGCTTGGTACACCTAGTAGCATAGCGCTTGGTAACCCAGTAGTGGATATGTGAGTTTAGGATGTGTGTAGAGAGTGGGACTGAATGCTTATGTTAGGACTAGTTAGACACTAGTTAATTAGTTAAGTTAAATTAGTTAATCTAATTACTTTTATCTCCCTTTAAACACCAAATCATAAAATATAAAATGATAAAAATCAAACGTCTCAATTACACTTAACCATACCAGTGTATGTCACAAGTGTAATTGGGAAGACAACAATTGACCTTAAGGCAAAGATTCACTTCCTAGAAGACTAGTGCACCAGAAACTACAAAGTCTATGGAACTCGACTTGATCATGTGTGAATGCTTGTGATTCGTATAGTTGGGCATAGGGGTATCTCGCCGCTCATCATTGGCGTCGTTGCCAAGGAATTTTTGTTGAAACATGCACTATCTAGAATTAGTGAATATTATTTATATTGTTGGATGAACTCAAGGTCAACATCACTCTCAATGACAAAAAATTTCCTAAGCACACTGATACTTTTATTTGTTTTGTAAAATGTCTTCTTCTTTTCACAGATGCGAAGATGTCAAATCACTAGCCCCACAAGAGTGCAAAGTGGTATATACCCATCTCGATGAGTATGTGCTAGATTTCACCTTCATTTTACATTAGGATGAACAACTGTAATGGCATCATATGGAGGGTAACATCGTCTTGTCCCCTAATCGATTTGTACCTGGGATGCTACTTAAAACTCTTAAGAAGTTGGGCATTCTAGATTTTCATGAAGAATACGTTGTGGATGGTTATGACACTCAGGATTATCATCCCACTAAAACACAACATAGGTGAGATTGAAACTAGGAGAAGCACTATGAGTTTACAAAGGGAAAACACTTTAGTAATCCCTTGTTCCTACTAAACCAAGACGACAATGAGGATCCTCCTCCTAAAGGTTCTCAACATGAAGATTCTTCACCCCCTGTTATTGGTAATGAGGGTGCAACCCTGAACCTAGGATCCACTATTCATAAACTAGGTTCAAGAAAAAGTGATAGCTAAGGTAGGGACTTAGACAAGCATCACAATAGCAAGGGATCTAAGGATGAGCAAAAAAGTGGTAGGAGACATTGTGGTGATGGTGGCAGTCCACCTTCCTCTTTGTCCTCTTCATCCAATTAGGAACATTCCTCTTCATCTTCTAGTTCTCATAGAAGCCATTGTCAAAATAATCACAATGAAGGTGATCAACGAGACAACAATGGCCATAAAGGCCACTAGAACTAAAGGGGTGGTCAAAATCATCATTAGCATCATCAACGTAGTGATGATGATGAACCTCTATTAATGACTCGAAGCATGCTCAACATTGCAAAGGTAGTTAGAATTCCAACTAGGCATATGAAAGATAGTAGGATCAAGCACTTAGACATGAATAATATCCCAAGGCTTGAGGGGGATAAAACTCTGATTCATAGACGCATCTACAAGCTTTCCATGATGCCTGTGCCTTACAGAATATAGAAAATGAATGGTAGAAACTCAAGCTCTTCCCTAGGACACTCATCAAGGAAGCTAAAAGCTAGTATTGGTCCTTGGAATCGGAATACATTTGCTAATGGAGTACCATGCTAGAGCTATTTAATGAAAAATACTAGATGTACTCCAGAGTGTCTAATTTAAGAAGGTAAATCCAAGGCTGGAAACAAGGAACATATGAACCCTTGGATGCCACCATGGGTAGATACTATTCACTTTTACATCGATGCCCTAGCCATGGTTATTCTTAGAGGGAACAACTTTGCCGCATCATAAATGGGATTAGAGTAGAAACTAGAAGAACTCTTGGGGTATATGCCAAAGGAAGATTGTCTGAACTAAGAGCTCATCAGATTCAAAGGCTGATTGAGCAGGTAGCAAAAGAAGAAGGTTAGTTGCAAAAAAGAGAAAGTGCAATAGAGTATAATAAGGATCCTTCCATCAGAAAACGAGAGGTCCAATTTTGTGATGAAGAGGAGTCACTACTTGATGAAGTAGTGAACAGGAAAACCTTGCCTGTCCAAAAATCTGTTTATGATATTTCGGCAAAGGTTGATAATTTATGGGACCCTTTGAATAAAAAATTTCAAACTTCTATGAATATTGCTAAAGAATCCAAAGAACAAAATAGTGATCATAACCAGAGGAGGCAAAAAGAAGCTGAACGTGCCTACCAAAGAGGTAAGGACAAAGCTACTACCGTAGAGGAAATTGTGGAGACCGACTCTGATGATGAAATTGATTGTGACATTTGTCAATATGAACATCCAAAGGGTTGTTTCCCTATGGTGTCACACTTACAAGAGTTTTGGATGTATGCATTGAATCCTTAACTAGCACGTAGGCAAGCGCCTAGATGATTGCCTTATCCTCAAGGTAATCCAAGACTATTCCACTAGCAACAACAAGCTTACTACCTAAGTGGAGCTCCTTCACAACCTTATGAATAATACCAATAATAGTCCAATAATAGTACTAACCACAATTATGGGAAATGTCAACACCAAGGCAGCAATACCCTTATAAGCAACTAGATCCATATGGGTACTATGTTCAACAACTCGTCTCTCCAAGAAGTTCTGTAAGTCATACTTCATTTCAAAATCATTATTACCCTTTAGACTACCACCAAACACATTCACCATCTGATTGAGGGGAGAACCCATATCCATAACATCCTCTGCAGTTGTTTGCATGCACACCTTTACCTTCAACCTATTTACCTCCCGCTCTATCCATGCAAGGTGAGATTCCTTCACATCCACAACAACAAAATGCTATGAGGGCTATACATTTACAATCAACTTTCAAGCTAAGTGGTTTAGACAATCGATCCAAAAAAGACCCTTCTTTTAACCCAGTAGTTCTCTCCAACCCTCACAACCTAGTGCAGTTGATCATCTTGCATCTCCAATATCCTCATCCTTTGCATTAAATACCTTTGAATGCCCTTCAAACCAAATGCCATCATGGATTTACATTATGATGCTAACTCATGCTATTTTCAACTAGATCAAGGTTGGCAATCTTCCCATGAAAAGATCTAACCCATGAAGTTCACTCATTTACTTGCAAATCACTACATGAGCCATGTAAGGCTCTTTTTGACTCTGATTCTAGAGTTAATCTCATCTCCTATGATATGTACAGGGCTTAGAACCTACCACCTCTCAAGAAGAGCAACATCCATCTAGAATTAGCAGATTAGTCAATTATTATTCCTATGGGATTAGTAGAGAACATTGTGACCATAGTTTGTGGGTGATCCTATCCTACTAATTTTCTAATGATCAAGGTTAAAAATTGCAAAAGTAACTTCCCCATAATTATGGAAAGAGCTTGGTTAAGCACAATCAACACATGTATGGACATAAGGGATCTCTCCTTGAAAATATCCAAAGAAAATGAATTGGACAAGATAGAGAAGAAGCGCATTTCATGCATCACGTACAATGATAATGGGTGCAATTGCATGCAAAAGATTTGGTCCATCAGAAGTACATACATTAAAGCATGTAATCAGTGTGCACAAAAAATCAATGTTCAAAGGTGTCTGTATGCAATAGCCACTAAACACAAGGGCACCTAATGGCTAATAGTTGACTTAGATGGTAGCACATTATGCATGGAACCAACTGAGAGCCTAACACATGCTTATGTTGAAGGCATCGATAAACTTGAATAAGTTCATACCCAACTATCTCATGAAGATGATGATACCCTAATAACTTATAGTTTATCCCCTAATAACTTGGGGAGAGTTGGAAATCCCTAATAACTTCAAGTAGGATCCCCTAGAGCTAAAAAATTTACCTACCAACATGGAAGATGCATTTTTAAACAATGGTAAGCTAGTCATAATCAATGCCAAACTTACTCCTAAATAAATAAAAAAAGCTATTAAAGGTGGTTAACAAATGGCCAACAGCTTTTTCTTAGTCATATCTTGAGCTAACAGGGATTGATCTAAGGATATGCCAGCGTTGCATTTACACTGACCCAGCCATGAAGCCTAGATGGTAGCTGCAAAGGCGGTTGAACCCCAAATTGAAGTATATCATCATGGAGGAAATTGAACAACTCCTCAAGGCAGGGTTCATTTATCTAATCATGGATAGTGAGTGGGTTAGCCCACTTGTAATTATGCTAAAGAAAGGTGGCAAGAGGTGGGTTTGCATTGACTTTAGGTTGTTGAATATGGCAATGTTCAAAGATCATTTTTCATTGCCATTTGTGGATCAAGTGTTGGACACCATATTTGGACATTGCTATTATATCTTCTTAGTTATCACCAAATCCAAATTGTGCTAGAAGATCAGGCTAAGACAACATTCACGAGTCCTTGGGGAAGTTTTGCATATTGTAAGATGTCATTCAATCTATGTAATGCCCCTGCAACATTTCAATGCCTGGTGAAACACCACAAAATTTTGAGCTTAGTACTTTTTCCAAAAAGAATCAAGCTAAGTCACGATGCTCCTTAGCATGGCTAAAGCTTGAGAACCCCACAAACAGCTTCAAGCAGAGTCGAACTCAACGAGGAGACGTTCCTTGGGACCCGTTGACGACCACGACAACATCTGCTATCAAATCTGGCAACTTCGAAGCTTAAAATACTTAGTTTACACTAAGTATGTATTCTCAGCGTATACGCCCGATGTTCATTGCGTATACGCCTAGCGCATACGCCCCAGATTGCATCTGCAGCGTATACGCCCAATGTAGAAGCCCTGCGTACATGCCTCACAAGTACGATCAGCCTGTACAACTGATGCATACGCCCGGCATGTAATCCTCGAAGATGGAAACAGCACTGCAGAGCAAGATTTGGTACAAGGCAGCAACTCACACGAGCAGAGCGTCCACAGCGTATACACCCAGCATACACAGCGTATACGCTCAGTATCCACAACGTATACGCCCAGCGTATACGCCCGCCTGATACAATGTATACGCTCAGCGTATACGCCCGCCTGATGTAGCGTATATGCCCAGCAAATGTAACATGTTGTACACTTGTAAATTTTATTCTTTTGCACCCAGTCAACGCGCCGTGTGTCACCCAACCCGAGTCTAACGTCAAAACTTGTATAAAAATTCCAATTTTTCATTAGATCGGGGAGAGGGACAAATTTTGAGCAAACCAGAGAGAAAAACAAAGACGCTAAGAACCAGAGCAGAGAACCTTGTACGCTGGACAACCCTGTACGCTAAGCATACAGCCTCTATGCTGTGCCTACAGTTTGAACTAGCCAACAGTCATCCCTGCATCCATCGGGGCTATTCGTCTGCCTTGTGTGAAAGCCACAAATGCGTTAGACCGGTGCATTGTAACTCTCACTTTGCAATAATATTGCTACATTTTCTTCCTGAAATCAGTTACAGTTTTGTATCAATTGTTGCATGTTTATTGTTTACACTATTTTATGTTTACGCTCCATTTACATCAGTTTCGTCGTTTACGCCTCGTTTTACATTAGTTACACTGTTTACGTATAACCTAGCGTATAGCACTTCGGTGTACGTTCAGGGAAATCCTTGCCTAATCTGCGTGCGGACCACTCAAGGTACTCTGCCTTCGTTCATTTCAACTTGCCCTCAAGCGAAGGTAGGGTCTTCTGTGCATGTCCGGTGATCCCCCCGGTTTCTGTTTCCTTCCAGTCGGAGACCGACGATTTCGGACGGTACAGAATTTGGCGCTAGAAGGAGGGCCTCTGCCTAAAACTTACTGTGCCTCAGAGCTCTCAGCGTCTACGCTGTTGAGTATACGCCAACCTTATTTGCAAACCTCTCAGCGTCTACGCTGCTCAGTCTAAAACTTAATGTCTGCATACGCCCCAATGTCTACGCCGTCGAGGGTCTACACTGCTAAGCTCACGCCAACTGTCTATAAATTCCCAGCGTCTACGCTGCTAACCATACGTCAACTCTGTTTGCAAACTCCCCAGCGTCTATGCTGCTAAATATATGCTGTCCGCTATACGCTGTAGACCTTGTCTACGCTATACGCTGACGCTGCACACTTTATGCTGTAGACTTTGCCTACGCTATATGTAAGACTCTGTCTGCGCTACCGCTAAGTTTACGCTGAACACCCTACGCCGTAAACTCGTTTACGCTGTCGTCCGTATATGCTACGCTTTGTATGCTGTAAACCCTATTTACGTTGTACACTGACACTGTCTATGCTGCTTAGCGTATACGTTGTACGCTTTACGCTGGGGATTCTCTACGTTGACACTATAGGCTGTATACCTATACGCTGTCTACGTTGTCATTATACGTTAGTCGTTGAAGCCTATACGCTGAGACCTAGTCTATACGTTGTGCGTCACGAACGTAGGTTTACGCTGCACTAAGTACTCTAATTTCATACCCCTTCACGGTGTCATATTCTCAACTGTTCATCATGAACATCGCAAACACCACTACTACAACCAACTAGGTCACAGACCTTGTAGGAACCATGGTTGTTCAACAGCCCGTGGCACAACCCACAATGGGGCCCCGTCGGTCTCTTAGATTGCAAGGGAGGAACCCATCATATAACATCATAACTCAAGACCAGTACAACTTCATATGCATGAAAATACAAGCCAGCCTAGCCGTAGACCGAGTTGAAATGGAAGTCAAGAGGCAATACGAACTTTTCTATAGGGGAGGACAAGAGTTCATTCCTTCCCCGTACGACATCATCCATCTTCCAGAGCCTTACTCTGAGCTCATCACACAACTCCTCCTGCAAAGGAGCCAGTCTCTAGATTAGCCTATAGTAAATCCTCAATCGGAAGAGGAGGATGAGTTCGTAGCTCAATTCGAGCATGAAGACTCATACCACACCCTTAGCCCACAAACTTATATAAACCCGTTGTTTCACCCATTCACGGGCGAAACTACGTCCCTCCAGCCATCTGGAATCATGCAAGCGCATGTGCCTCAACAAGACGCAGCCGTTCTCATCCCCATTTCTCCAGCAAATGATGTTCAAGTCAACACGCTTCCCCTCGTAATTCCTCCCACGGCCACGACACCCCCGTTCTTACAAATGCAACCCCCTCAAAACAATGTAGGAGTGACCTTCCCACCCCGCGTGATCGGGATGCCGCATGTGATACCGGCATCTACGTTTGCCCATTATATCCCTCGGGTCCAAACTCACGGAGCCCCTTTTACTGCTGTAACTCAACAAGTTCAGGGGATTCCTACACAAAACATGACCGGGCAATGGGTAGCGATTGGTGCTCAACCACATCAACCCCCTCACTACAACATGCCACCTCACACAATTCCACTGGTCAATATCCCTCAAGGATAACCACAGCAACAACAACCCCTGCTCACAAGATGCCGCCCCTGATACCACCCGCTATAAATATTCCACAAGTACAACTGCCAACTACACAACTTTCAGCCTTCCAACCTACTATTCAATAATCCAATCTGCACACTGTACCACATCCCCAACCTGCCATCTCACCTAGTGCTCAAGACGAGGCTGATGCTAAGAAACTAATGCAGGAACTAACTGACAAGGTCAAACGCCTCAAGACGGTCGTCGACGGAGAGTTAAAGGTAGTGGACTTTTACCATGATGATCCCATCAGCTCTTCCATTCTGCCCCTAACCTTACCCAAAGGTGTATCATTGTTAACGCTAACTAAATATAACGGGGAGACCGACCCCAATGCTTACCTTATAACATTTAGACTAGAATGCGCATTACTTCAGGCATGGCCACACGCCATTTTGCGAGTGTTCCCTATGTCTCTCGCAGGGAGAGCACTTGATTGGTATCGGGCCTTGCCAAGAAACTCAATATTTTCTCTAGAGGAGTTGTTACATCAATTCGTTACCAGGTTCAAGTATAACTTGAAACCTGAAGCGACACTTGACAGTCTTATACAGGTCAAACAAGCACCTCTCGAACCCGTACAAAAATTTATCCAAAGGTGGAGTGCTGCTCTCAATGAGCTCCATGAGTTGATCCCACAGACGTATCTGCTCACCATTCTTAAAGGGTCTGTCAACAACTTTTTCAAATCCAAGTTATATTACCTCAATGTGCGTAACCTCAATCAAGCCTTTGTACAGATAAAAAACATAGAGGAGGCGACCCAAAATAGCCACGATCCTGCGTATTTAGCCTTTAAGAATCAACACAGTAAAAAAGGTAAAGAAAAGGCTAAAACAACTATAGCAACGTTGGCAGAAACACAGCAAGCAAATATGGGACAACAAAGCAAACCACCTGTTGCCCCTACTAATTACACTAAACCCACTCCTGCGACCGCACCAGAGTCATCCTCATAACAGAACCCAACACCAAACCGTACAAGAAACTTAGAGAGAAAAGAACCCTCCCAATACACACCACTACCTATGAAACCATCGTAGTTATTTGACCAACTCCTGAAGGCTGGGTTAATGAAACACAAATAGTTATCCCCTGCTACTATCCAGAGACATGATCGGTTCTATCAATTGGTTCAGAACCCAAGCCTAGCAACACCGGATGAGCCCCTAGTACCAAAAGGTTTTAGAATGGATCGCTTCTGCGACTATCACCAACGTAATGGGCATGGCACGGATTATTGTTTCACCTTGAAACAAGACATACAACGAATGATCGACGGAGGTCAAATCACTTTTGATGAGGCCAACTTGGTCCAACCGCAAAAGCAGGCCATGGGTGTGTATAAATATTCGCTAAATACCAAAGAGGCGCCGTACGTGATTAATACAATCTACCTCGATAACGAACCTGAAACACATAGCATTAACAGCATCCACTTTGACCATGATCAGCAAACGCCTAACAAGCCATTTGTAGTGCGTATTCCTCCCACTGCATCAACATCCGCACCTCAGTCATCATATTCACCGCAGTAGCCTTATGTCGTCCGAGTATCCCCTGCCGTGGTAACTTCTAACACCCCGACCCGCGAAAAAGCATACGTGGTGCGCGTACCTCTCGCCATCACTACCTCAAACTCACCAACCCCTGTTACTCGGCCTGCCCCTTACGTAGTCCGAGTGCCACCCATGGTCGTAATAGCGGAGGTACAACCTCCTGCTAGGCCAACTCCATACGTCGTTAGGACACCCCGAATGTCCTAGTGATCACCAATCCTCTACTTCCCAGACGCAAAATAAACTAAGACCCTATGTCATCAAGGTGCCTAGCCAGTCTGGCACTCAACTGCATACGACTGTCTGACCGCAACCCCGCCCGACTCTATATGTGGTACAAGTCCCAAAGTAACCTGAGGCCTCAAAACCAACCGCGCCCCCATGCCACACACAAGAATGCTTAGCGAATAAGCTCACATGCGAACGCTTGGAGAAAGAGCGTTAACAGCTAGCTGTAGGACCTCCTAAACCTACTCCGCTAAACGCAATACCCATGACGCCACCTAACGATCAACCAAACACAGGCCATGAGGGTGAATCATCTAGAAAACATGATACGTCTAAAACAACGACTCTGGGCAAAAACGACAAACCAACGATGCAGGAAATAAAACTGTTAAGCCCAATGGACCAAGTCACCGTCAATAAACATACGCCCAACAGTAGAGACCTAGCAACAGCCCTAACACAAGTCACGCAAGCACTTAAGCAAAAGAATATTTCACTGAGCTTATATGACCTAGTTTTAACATCCCAAACACATCGCGAAGCTTTGTTGCGCATGTTAACATCTATCCTAGTATGCGAGGACTTGCCTCCAGATGAACCTTTGATTCATGCGGTAATGTACTCGCCCCAAGGGTCAATTTCCAAACCATTAAGTTTCCACAACGATAACATCAATGTGGATAAGAAAACAGGGGAGATAACAACAACCCCTATGTTCATAACAATACAAGTAAACCAATTCAAGATACATAGGGTCCATGTGGATGATGGAGCTGCCACAAATGTAGTACCATATCCCATCGTCGAACAACTGGGGCTTACAGAGTTAATCAGACCAACTACCACCACATGCTTAAAATAATTCAGTAGGTCGCGCGTGATAGTTAAAGGCACCGTGACCTTAGACTTCATAGTAGGGGACCAATTCCCCACATCCGCCGACTTTGTAGTAATCGATGAGATGCTAGGGTTTAACCTAATCTTGGGAAGGCCTTGGCTGGCCCAACTGAAAGCAGTCTCTTCCCCTATACACCAAGAGATCCACCTGCCGTACGAAGGTGGCGAAATTGTTATACACAGGGAGGCTGCTACACCCATCATCTCATCGTACATAGACATAGACCAAGGCTCAGAGGTTAAGCTCGAAGAGCCTAGACAACATGACATAAATGAACAACAACTGGTAGGCGATAATCTTTTAAACATAGAAGAAAACCCACCCAAAACAGAAATACCCGGGCCTGATATTGTACATACGAAACCTGACTTAGAAACCACAACTGACATAGAAACCGTGATACATGCAGAAGCGCAAGAAAACACTAACGTGGAAACAATTCCATCAGATGTCCCTTGGGCTGAATTACCATTCAACGTGATCAGCGAAGGGGACGCTGAATATAAAATCATACCTGCTAACTCTACTCCCAACGTTAAAATGAGCAAAATCAAAAAATTACTAAACCAATAAATAACAAAAACGCCATGGTCCGAAATGATGTTAAACTACAACTAGTCTGGGATGACGTTAAACTATCATGTCCGCAACGACATAAAACTAGCCACGATCAGAAATGGTTGGTCAACTGAGAAGTCCACCTATGTCATTTGAAACGTCCCTTGCTTACGCTGGGGCCCGAAATGGCCTTAAACTACGCATGTGGCCCTAAATGGCCTTAAACTAGTGCAAATCTGGCCCGAAATGGCCTTAAACTAGTGCGAATCTAGCTCGAAATGGCTTTAAACTAGTGCGAATCCGGCCCGAAATGGCCTTAAACTAGATCATCCACTTATACTTTGTTTTCCTCTCCAATTCTATCTCATTGTTCGAATTTATGCTTGCATTGCCATGTTGTCAATAACAATTTTCGTGATTATCTTTCGTTTATCATTATACTCCGACTTATAATTACATCCACGCATTACACTTAAACCACGAAAACAAACCAAAACATTTTACATTGTCGTGTCATGTTTACAATTAAACTCAAAATGAATGAAATTTTTTTTTATATATATACATATAATGATGTACAATTACAAGGGTCAACTGATTTTATTCATCTGTTCAAGACAACTCAAATCATTCAATTTACAATTCACGTATAAGTCTGAGTCAGAACAATTTCAAAATAAAAATCAAACATCAGGGGCAGGAGGATCATCCCCTTTAGACCCTTTGGCATCATGAGCCCCCACTCCACTGGGGCCAGCTTCCTGAACATCATCATTGCCTTGATCCTATAAAATGCAAAGGGAACAATCAATATAAAGATAAAAGAGAAAATCTTCAAACATTATTCAGTGAACGAATTTTAGGATAACAAAACGCTTACTATAGGGGATCCCCTTAAGCTGAATTCCAGTCGGCGAAGGATTTCCTCTTCTGAGACATTGGTCCAATCGGTCCCATCAAGGCGTAGGTCGACATCTATCAAGGCCTTCCCCTTGTCAACAGCTGATCAAGTGGGACGTTTTAAAGGGAATTCAGCCACCGACACCTCCCTAGAAGCGGTTGTAATCACCCTTGTAGGCGATTCCATCTCAACGGTTGTATTTTGAGCAAAGGTATCAAATGCAGAGCGCAGACCCAGACCCTCCACAAACATCTCAAGCTGACGCTTTTCAATAGATACCTCTTTCAATGATTTCTTATAGTGATGCTTGTGGTTCTTTTCATCCTAACCCCATTTGCGTACCTTGGAAGTGAAAGCTTTCCAATCTTGGCTCTTGAGGTTTAGCAGATCCACCTGGGCCTTACACTCTGCTAGTCTCCGTGTCAGTGATGCATGACGATTGAGTAGGTTCCAGTATCTAGTATACGTGACCTCAGAAGTCTGCCAAGAGCGATCACCACTTAGTTTAGTAGAGGTGAACTCATACCAAGCCTTGAGATCATCACGCTCAATTGACAACTCGGAAACTTCCTTCTCCTTTGCTTGAATTTGTAACCACAATTTTTCGACGGAATGCCTATAGGTCCACAACGATTTGGCGTTGTGAACGAGACCTTCCGCCACTTCGTCATAAACTGGCCTTGGCACCTGCTTGACTTCTGGGGATAGTGTGGGCAAACTCTCTATGCTAACTGTCTCAGAAGGATCCCACCTTAGTTTAGCACCTATGCACACAAAAAGAACAAACGCTAAAACGACAAAAACAGGGTGTTAAACTCTAAAGCTGCAAACAACTCGAAACATATATACCTATCTCAGGGTGGGCTTCCTGAATTCGTTCAACAACTTCCTCAATGATACCAGCCACAAAATCCATTTACTTGGCATCTCTGTCCAAGTAAATGGCCCACGAGTGCGAGACGAACTAACCTCTGTGGTCCTTTCAGGGGGGACCATTTTCATGGGCATGTCCAGCCGCATTGCTCTGGTTTCACTACCTTCGTCTAAAAGCAATGAAAACATAAAAATAAAATACCATGGAAACAACAACTCATGAAGTGATGCAATAAAATAAAAGAAAACATACTGTGTTCCCTGTCCCCTTCTGGGTTTGGAGGGTCGCCAAGGTCCAACCTTCCCTTGAGAAAGCTACTAAACATTTCATCGACACCACTCTGGTCATCCACCAGTTTGGTCTCCATGGTGTCTTCCCGTAGCTCCTCCATTTTTTTCGCCTGATCCTTGCCGGCCTCTTCCTCATCGGTCACTAACTCCATTGTAGTTTCCTCCTCTTCAATAATAGTCTCTAATTCCTACCTCCTCACTTCTCGAGTCAGGTCTGAAGGCATCAGTGGCATGTAAGCGGTCAAAATAAAAAATTATGAATAAAATGATAAAGCAATAACTGCACTAAGTTTACTTACCTCGGGCAGGCATCTTGAACCGTATACGCTTAACCCGTGGCTCATCCACATTTGAGGCCTCCTCGGTTGAATGTTCATGCTTTGTCAGCTTCGACTTGGCCTTGCCAATGGTCTCTTTGATGACCTGTTCTGCTCTTTTCGCAGTATAAGGCACGTCGTCTGGTTCCAACCCCACACTATCACGTGTGTGGATTGAGGTACGAGATGACCCACCTGTAGTGATAGATACAGATTCATCAATTCCCTCAGGCACATCCTGGGACTCGGCTGTTTCAAACAAATGGTTGATCCACGAGCGGGATAATTGACCTCGATCTCGCAGAACATACTTGTTATCCGCGCAAACCACTAGAAATTTGGCTAAGCGGCGAAGATAACTGGCAAAGAAGGCAAAGGTAAAGTGGGACTGTGCCTCGACATTTGAGCGTAATCGCACTATCTCCTTATGCAGGCCTGACAACAAAAATTGCGCCCAGTTATAACGCATTCTGGTTTCTAGGACGGTTCGCATAATACACACAACCTCAACACCAAGACTCTGCACCTGGGAAAGGGATTTAGGGAATACCCGTGCCCTAAACAGGGGATATAATTCATTAAATTCCTCAACTTTTGACTTCCCCTACACAGGGAATCCCTTAGCACCCTTGGTAACGCCCAACCAGTCCTCTAATTCACGAATCGTATGGAGCTCTTTATGAGCCCTGTCCAAAACTACACTTATACCATCCGCCGGTACACCAAACAGGTTTGAAAATAATTTAGGCAATAGATGGAAAACTATCTTAACACCCTTAATCCGGGTGCTGTAGTAAGAGACAGACATGTCGAAGGAATCTACGATCCCGATCATTTCTGCTATCGACACATCAGGGCTCGGGGTCGTAAAGAGCTCCATAAGGCTGGCATCGTCTAAACAATAAACGATGGATGGTGGGGCATGAGTGCGCAACCATTTTTGAGCCTTACTGACCTCCCTGAACTTCATTGACAGGGTAGTCTCAGTTCGTCCTGTTGTGACAGGGTCTCTACCGGGAGGGACATCAACTGTAGATACAATTTGGAACCATTACATCAGTATAACCCCCAGCAGTTGAACAAACATGTTAACCCATCTAGAAAATATTACCATTTACCTTCAGTTGTGGATTTAGATGTGCTACCCAAGTCAGAGTCACGAGGAAAAATTGGTCCCTTATGCGACCAATCTCCATGCAACCATCCACGAGCTTTGCACAGTGCGAACGCTCTAGAGAACTGTTTGTGAAAGTGGACAATATCACCCTTGGTTTGAGCTAATACAGCTCCACAAAGGGTGGGACCCACCATAAAGGTCTCTAGAGCGGTACGAGCTAGAGCAAACCCATCATCCTCAATGCATGTTCCATCTGGGTTGACTTGGGGCCTACAAAAGAAAGGATGTCAAAACATAAGCAAATCCCAAATGGTGAAAAGAAACGAGCTTAAATGATCCTACCTATCCACCTGGTACACTGTGCCAGGAGGGTTCTAGAACAGCGTGTGTGCACGCGTGGCTTTTGCAACAATTGGGCCCACACGCGGGCTAACGGGTGTGTAGACCTGGGCCCGCTAGAAGAACCGTCCTCGGTTACAAGCAGCCCCTCGTCAATGTCTTCCATGAAGACCGTGACACCCTTTGAGGCTCCTGGCAACATGGCCTCAAGCACGCTCCGTGCCACTTGTTCGCTCAGGTGCGACCAGAAAACCACCTTAAACCTGTCCAGCATGAAGGCAAGGAATTTACACGCCCTTCCCTAAACTAGACCCCATTTTTGTCAACAGTCAGATCCAGGGTAGGTTCATCAGCCTCAATGGGGCCAAACCACATCAATACCCCCACTAGCTCAACTACCAGGAGAAAAGGTTCAGTGTCCCTACAAGCAACCAAGATGCCACGGTAAATCGGCCATACATAAAAACGAAACAAAATACAAAATTTCACGTTGTAGGCCAACACTTAGAAAAATTACTAACTGTTTACGCTCGGCGTATACGCTGCCTAACCTGGCGTATACGTTGTCAAAAATTGTTCACGTTGTGCCTAACACGGCATATACGCTGTCGAACAAATTATTTAGTCTCGGCATATACACTGTGAAAATCATCAGCATATACGCTGTGCAAATAGTTTACGCTGAACGTCGTGTAAACAGTCTACGCTGAACATTGTGTAAACAATTTACGCTGAACATTGTGCGAACAGCCAGTGTATACGTCGTAAAAAATAGTCAGCGTATACGCTGATAAAATCATCTACACTTCATGTTGGTAAAATCGTTTATGTTGTGCATTGACAAAACAGATTACGCTACAAAAAACTTAAGCTATGTACAGTAGATGCTCTACGCTCTAGAGACCCTCTACACTGTGAACTTACGCTCAGCGTACAGAAACCCTCTACGCTATCTGTCTACGCCGGACGTATACGCCGAAACCCTCTATGCTAACTCTTTACGCTGGGCGTATATGCCGAAGCCCTCTACGCTACTGAGACTGTCTACGCTATGAAACATGTACAGATGAAAATAACGAACAGAGGCAGGATCAGAGCCTACCTGTGTGACGATCCAGGCCACGATTGAACCCTCGGCCTAGGTAGACACTACAGCATGGCCTCGCTCTCCTCCGTAAAAGTCAAGTCAAGTCCCTTCCTCCCCTGGCCTTCCACTTCCTTCCCCTTGCCCATTTCGGTGTCCTCTATGCTGGGATCGACAGGTTTACGCTGAGTATCGAAATCACTCACGCCTACGCTGAGCCTCTATGCTGAGTTGGAATCTCTACGCTCACGCTGAGTTGGGACGTCTACGCTGACGCTTTGACCTCTACGCTCTGCGTTACACCAGGGTTTGGTCGTTTACACTTACGCTTGGGGTTTGGTCGTTTACGCTTACGCTCAGGGTTTAGTGGTTTATGCTTACGTCGGGTCGTCTATGCTTACGCTTACGCTCGATGTCTACGCTCACTTCAAATTTGTAATGTTTACAAATGACACCCCTACCCTTTATATAGCGCTCCGCCGCTGCCACCACTGCTATCGTCGTTGCCTTGTAGTTTCTTCCTTTTTATTTTTTTTATTACTCATTTTGCTTAAATTCAGTCAAAAATACAAAAAATATATATATTTAAAACAAAATAAATAGTACTACATCCCGGTTCCCCTGTAAACCCAACTTCAGATGTCCACACCGAACATTCTAGCGCAAACTCTCCTGTGTACATTATTCGGCTCGGTATGGCCTTGAACTGCCATGGTGGCCCGGTAAGGCCTTGAACTGCCACATACAAACCCCCTACGGCCCGGTATGGCCTTAAACTGCCACCCACGGCCCGGTAAGGCCTTAAACTGCCATGCGTCCCGGTGTGACAATAAACCACCATCATGCACATACACATGACTTACGCTGCTAGAGAACATGGAATAATACATGTTAGCTCATTTTGCTCTCTATTCATTGGTAGGAGCAAGCCCGATGGATTATCAGCATTTATCCACACCGTTAATCATTGATGGGCCGCATGGAAAGATCGCAAGGGACATCGACATAAATCTCATCCACTTAAGTTTATCAATGGACGACGCAGTCATAGCCTCAACACAGCAAACGATAGATAACTACAAAGGTATGACAAAGCCCCTTGGCATAGAAGCTAAAAACATCACCGAAGACCCATTGACCGAAACCCCTGTCGCCATGCTCGATGGAGAAATTAAAATATTAAAACTAAGTACATTACTACAACCTCAACTGGCCAAAAACATAGAGGATGTGCTTAGGGACAACATAAAAGCATTCGCTTGGTCATACACCGACATGCCCAGATTGGACCCTCGAATCGTCCAGCATAATATTATCCTTGATCCAAAATTGAGGCCAGTGAAGCAGAAAGCACGAAAGGTTAAACCTAAGGTGGCATTGGCAGTTCACAATGAGATCACCAAACTTTATCAGGCTGGTTTCATTTGGGTTGTCGATTACGCCGATTGGGTATCCAACATGGTCATAGTCCCGAAAAAGAATGGAAGCATTCGCTTGTGCATTGACTTCCAAGATCTAAACGTTGCGACCATAAAAGACGATTTTCCTCTACCTAGCATTGATCAACTTGTCGACTCGACCGCTGGGCATGCCCTATTATCTTTTATGGATGGCTTCTCGGGATAGAACCAAATACGCATTAACCCAGAGCATCAGCTCCGGACTACTTTTATAACACCATGGGGAACCTTTTGTTATACAATGATGCCATTCGGCCTCAAGAACACTAGAGCCACATATCAACGGACGATGACATTCATTTTTAGCAATTACATGTTACACTCACTCAACGACTACGTGGATGACATTGTGGTTAAATCGAAGACATCAGAACAACATGTACAAGATCTTGATTTAGTACTAAAATGTTGTTTAAAATATGAGCTAAGACTTAACCCAAAGAAATGCATCTTCGGCGTCAAGACAGGAAAAATGCTCAAATTCATAGCCTCAAAAGTAGGGATACGAGTAGACCCCGATAAAGTTAAGGCCATAACAAACTTAAAACCACCTGGCAACCTTACCAAACTTCGAGGTCTACAAGGTAGATTACAGTTCATTAGACGTTTCATAGAAAAACTAATAGACAAGTTAAAACCTATGAACCACTTGCTATGTAAGAATGTCCATTTTGAATGGACTCCACAATGCCAAGAAGTATTTGGTCATATTAAAATGGCGCTTGTCCAACTACCCACGGTTTATCCACCTCAAAATGATAGACTGTTTTACATCTACCTCACCACTTCGGATTCATCAACTACGTCTATGCTTTGCCAGAAACAAGATGATGGAATCGAAGTCCCTGTCTATTACTTAAGCCATGCATTAGTTGCCCATGAGAAAAGGTATAATGAGGTGGAGAGGTCGTGTTTAGCCCTGGTCTTTTCTCTAAAGAAATGGCGACATTACCTCTTCCGTAATCAAGTTAACATAATCTACAAGGATAATGTGTTCAGAGCCATCATCGGAAATATTTACGAGACAAGTCGAATAGCCCGTTGGAAAGCCATGATAGTCGAGTTTGACCTACCTTACATAGCGCAATCATCAGTTAAGGGTCAAGCCATAGCAAATCAAATGGCTATGTCACCAACGCACAATCAAGCAACGATAAAGCCAAAATTCCCAGATGAAAATGTAAGCGCAATAGACACAGTACCCAATGACTACGATGCCATTCTAAACTTTGATGGAGCATCCACCTCTCGAGGGGGAAGTGCTGCCGCTGTCATCACCTATCCCTCAGGGGAGATCAGACCCTTTGCTTATCGTTTCAACTTTCACTGTACCAACAACATAGTAGAGTACGAAGGTCTCCTTAGAGGTCTCGCGGCAACACTGGCTTCAGACATCACATGACTAGTGGTCAGAGGAGATTCACAACTGGTTTTGAACTAGGTCACAGATATTTATACATGGAAAGCGCAACATTTACAACCATACTGTGAGTTGGCAAAACATTTAATAAGGCGATTTGAAAACATCGATATGCAACATGTCTCTAGAAATGATAATACCATCGCAGACGCACTGGCCACCTTAACGTTAAACATATCGCCTGACATGTTCCATACATTGCCAAGTTCCATAATCAGCTATGCGAAACCCATAACCGATACGCTCGATACATTGTCAATTACATCCGTTAGTACAACACACGCGATAGAATGGTATGACGACATAAAAGAGTACCTTCTACGCGGTGAAACACCGCAACACTTAACGAACGCACAAAAAGACGTGGTACGAAAACGTTCTAAGAAATATGCATTGGTAGGGGACACATTGTGTCGTCGATCCTATGAAGGCATACTGTTAACATGCGTTGGTACTGCTGATGCCCATTCCATCATTGAGCAAGTACACGATGGACTATGCGGAGGACATATAGCACCAAAAGCAATGGCAACAAAGATTAGACGCTTAGGCTATTATTGGCCACACATGGAGTATGACTGTCTCTCCAAGGCTAAGACATGCAATACTTGTCAAACGCATAGTAATCTAATCCATGTCCCACCAAATGAGTTGCATACAGCACAAATCACGTGGCGCTTTCAAAAGTGGGGGTTGGACCTTATTGGACCAATAACGCCCTCATCTTCTGCAGGGCATAGTTTCATCATAACCGCAATAGAATATTTCACGAAGTGCGTAGAGGCTGTTTCGTTTCGAAAAGCCACGTCTAAACACGTATGCAACTTCATTCTTGAGAACATCGTGACCCGTTTTGGCATCCCCATGACCATCATCACTGATAACGGGCCATAATTCAGCAATGCCGAGACCAAAACTTTCTGTGAAAGTCTGGGGATCAAAAACTTATTTTCATCCCCTTACTACCCTTAGGGCAATGGGCAAGCAGAGGCAACAAACAAAACCATTATTACAATACTTAAAAAGATGCTTACCCAAAGCAAGAGAAGATGGCACGAACAATTGGTCTACGCATTGTGGGCATATCGTACTACGCATCGGACTTCAACAGGTAAAATGCCATATAGTCTTGTTTATGGTTCAGAAGCTATTTTACCCTTGGAATTACAGGTACCATCTCTAAGGATCACACTTTCTGGACTCCTCAACGAAGGGTAAAACAATGACCTGCACATTATCGACCTGGACTCGGTGGAGGAGGAACGCATATGTGCACTCGATCAGATTGAATGGTACCAAAGACAACAATGACAGCACCATCGCCACGACATTCATAAGTGTCCCATCAAAGAAGGTGACCTTGTACTTAAGGCCGTTCGGGAACACCCGGACAAATTCTCAGCCAATTGGGAAGGGCCCTACTTGGTTACCAAAGCATATGACAATGGAGCATTCAAGTTAGCTGATATGGAAGGGAATGAGCTAGCCAATCCGACCAATCACTCGTTCTTGAAACCGTTCCATGTCTGAACATAGTCAGGTACATGTGAGTCCTGGCGTCATGACTATAAACTGATACCACAGATTGTCCTGGAATCATGACTATAAACTGATACCACAAAACAGTCCTGGAATCATGACTTAAAACTGATACCACAGCTCGTCCTGGCATCATGACGATAAACTGATACCACATAGCATCTGCAATGACAATAAACTAGCACCTATCCGGTACGACATTAAACTGCCACAATCCCACTCACCAGAGTCTGCTAAGACTATAAACTGGTTTGCCTCTTCACGGTCCGCCAAGACTAGAAACTGGTAATGCATCATCCTCCACGACGCTAAACGGGAAATGTCCAACGGGTCATGACATAAAACTAACCCATGATAGTCTGCTAAGACTATAAACTAGTAAGTTCATCTCTGTTTCTTCAATCTATGGTTGCATTCAAACTTCATCAGAATCGCTGCATCACTCGCCATCAGCCGATCTTAACAATATTGCTGCCAGCCATATACCGTGCCTGACATCTCATCTGGTGCCATTGTTTCATCAGTAGCTGTTTAAGTCTAAGTTTGCTTACTCCCTCATGGTTTTCATGTCTTCTTAGAGTTGTTTTTGCAGGATGACACTCAGAGGTGTTCGTACAAGAATGCACTTCGTCATAAGTAGCAAGGTGAGACGTTGTTCACAGCACACGTGGCAAGACTAAATCAAGCCATTCACTAGTACATCCCCATTTCCCGGTACATTTCCTATCTATTCATCAACATACTCTACTCAGCCACACCTCTGATACACCCAGTACACTCACAACTTTGAGCATGCTATTGCGCACTGTAACACTTTGAAGCAGTTGCAACACACAACATAGCACTTGAGCATGAGTACAAGATCGAAACAAAGCTTCTTCCAAAAAAAAAGACGAGACGACAGTTGTCTCTTCCCACATAAACCACAAGACGAGACAACAGTTGTCTTGAAAACAAATACTCATGTCAAAAACAATCGAGTGACATCCCGTTGCATGGCTTTGGCTTCCACCAACAGGCTTCCCCCTAAAACACTAAAACAAAGGCCCTGTTTCTCCAAAGAATGCAACACATCATCACGTGGCTTTGGTCTCGCCAACAAGTCCTCTTGGACACTAACTAAGAGTGTTGTTCCACCAAAGGACGCACATCGCATGTATTGATTCTGAGTCTACTAAATAATGGCTATTGACAAGGATCAGCATGATACACACCAGCGCATCCCCTTTACCAAGCACAATCCCTTGGTCAGTTCCCAGTCCCCACAATCTCCATTTTCCTATCAAGTACAAATTTCACTTTCCTAATCCTATGTACTATGGAACATGGTGCGATGATGTCTAGTCAGGTGGCAAAGGATGAAGTCTTTATCGAGTTGCTTGTGGTGTTTTGCACTTTTTTGTCGACACTTCTCGGGTCGATTCCTCCAAGCATCAGCAAAGAGGGGCCAATGAAACACCACAAAATTTCGAGCTTAGTACTTTTTCCAAAAATAATCAAGCTAAGTTACGATGCTCCTTAGCATGACTAAAGCTTGAGAACCTCACAAACAGCTTCAAGCAGAGTTGAACTCAACGAGTAGCGGTTCCTTGGGACCCGTTGACGACCACGACAACATCTGCTATCAAATCTAGCAACTTCGAAGCTTAAAATACTTATTTTATACTAAGTATGTATTCTTAGCATATACGCCTGATGTTCACAGCGTATACGCCCAGCGCATACGCCCCAAATTTCATCTGCAGCGTATACGCCCAGCATACATGCCTCACAAGTACGATTAGCCTGTACGACTGATGCATATGCCCGGCATGCAATCCTCGAAGATGGAAACAACACTGCAGAGCAATATTTGGTACAAGGCAGCAACTCACACGAGCAGAGTGTCCATAGCGTATACACGCAGCATCCATGGCGTATACGCCCAGCATCCACAACATATACGCCCAGTGTATACGCCTGCCTGATACAACGTATACGCTCAACGTATACGCCTGCCTGATGTAGCGTATACACCCAGCAAATGTAACAAGTTGTACACTTGTAAATTTTATTCTTTCACACCCAGTCAACGTGCCGCGTGTCACCCAACCTGAGTCTAACATCAAAACCTGTATAAAAACCCCAATTTTTCATTAGATCGGGGAGAGGGACAAATTTTGAGCAAACCAGAGAGAAAAATAGAGATGCTAAGAACCAGAGCAGAGAACCTTGTAAGCTGGACAACCCTATACACTGAGCATACAGCCTCTACGTTGTGCTTACAGTTTGAACCAGCCAACAGTCATCCTTGCATCCACCAGGGCTATTCGTCCGCCTTGTGTGAAAGCCACAACTGCATTAGACCGGTGTATTGTAACTCTCACTTTGCAATAATATTGCTACATTTTCTTCGTGAAATCAGTTACAATTTTGTATCAATTGTTGCATGTTTATTGTTTATGCTATTTTACGTTTACGCTCCGTTTACATCAGTTACACCGTTTACGCCTCGTTTTACATTAGTTACGTTGTTTACGTATAACCCAGCGTATAGCACTTTGGTGTACATTCAGGGAAATCCTTGCCTGATCCGCGTGCGAACCACTCAATGTACTTTGCCTTCATTCATTCCAGCTTGCCCTCAAGCGTAGGTAGGGTCTTCTGTGCGTGTTCGGTGATCCCCCCGGTTTCTGTTTTCTTCCAGCCGGAGATCGACGATTTCGTACGTTACACCTGGTCCTTAGTATTTTCCAACAATAGATGGGTAGTGGTGTGGAAGTCTTCATGGATGACTTTTCCACCTATGGAGGTACATTTAAGCAAGCCTTGGACCACCTTGAGCAAGTATTGAAGAGATGTGTTGAAACAAACTTGTGGCTCAATTGGCAAAAGAGCCATCTCATGGTCTAAGAAGGCATTGTACTAGGGCATAGAATCACTCAAGAAGGGATTGAGGTAGACCTAGAAAAGATAAGGATCATCCAAGGAATTAGCTGTTAACTAGAGACAGTCAAAGATGTTCGGTCATTCCTTGAACACACTGGCTACTATCGTCGATTCATAGAGAATTTCTCTAAGATCGTAAAACTGTTGGTAGAGCTTACAAAGAAAGATGCACCTTTCATCTGGGCCAAAGAATATGAACATGCATTCCAACAGTTAAAGGAGAAACATGTAGAGACACCAATCCTAAGAGCACCAGATTGGTCTAGACCTTTCCACATCATGACGGATGCATCTAACTATGCCTTGGGAGTAGTGCTCATGCAGATGGATGATAAGAAACACCCATACTACATCCACTACGTAAGACAAAGCATTATGGAAGCATAATTAAATTACACCACCATGGAAAAAGAATTAATGGTAGTGGTGTATTCTCTAGAAAAGTTCTGGGACTATGTGCTTGGCTACAAATTATTTGTGCACATGGACCATAGTGCAATCTGCTTCCTCATGAATAAGCCAATGGTGAGCCCTCGTGTCATACAATGGCTTATGATCTTGTAGGAATTCGATCTCACAATGGTAGATTGTAAAAAAACTGAGAATGTGGTTGTTGATCATCTCTCTTGCTAAAGATGGGATAATAAAGAGGAGGAGGGCCTGCTCTCTGATCAGTTTCTAGACGAACTTCTCTTTATAGGAGCAATAAATGAACAAACGCTCACAGAAACAACATGGTACAATGGCATCCTCACTTATCTTCTCACTTAGGAGATGCCACAAGATTTTGACTTCAGAAAGAAGTAACAATTTCTTCATCAAGCCAAATATTTCATGGAAATCAATGAACACCTTTACAAGGTGTGCACTGATGGCCTGATTCGTTGGTGTGTCCCTGATGAAGATCAATTGCACATTCTCTAGGATTCTCACGAAAGACCTTGTGGAGGCCACTATGTAGGGAGATGCATGGTCATAAAATTCATGATGGTAGGATACTATTGGCCTACACTCTTTCGGGATGCTCTCTAATTCATGAAATCTTGTGAACGTTGTGAACGTGATGGGGGGATGACTGCTTGCATAGAAGGTCCTCAACAATGGATTCAACCACTGGAATCTTTTGACATATGGGGCATTAACTTCATGGGTCTCATCACACCCATGTCAAATAAAAAGGCATATATTATCATAGTAGTGGACTACTGTAGAAAATGGATAGAAGTAGTAGCTGTTATTGATTATACATTGTCCACTGCTACTAGATTTATACAACAAAATATTGTAAATAGGTTTGAGGGTGCCACGTTCACAAATTTCTAACAATGAAACTCATTTCATATGTGGCACTTTTATAAAGTTAATGCAATGCTTAGGGGTTGAACATAAATTAACAACATCCTACCACCCCAAGCCAATGGTCAAGCAAAGGTAACTAACTGGGAGATCAGAAAAATACTAACATAGACCATTAGCAAGTATAGGAAAGATTGGAGTACAAAATTTAACAATGTCCTTAACATGGAAACTTCCTATTTGCTATTCTCCCTATGAGTTGATGTACGAAAAACGTCCAACACTTTCGATTCAATTCAAGCTTTGTACACTCTCAACAAGCTTTAATTTGAATCTTAACCTGATTCTAGCACAAAAAGAAAGATTGATCAATTTGAATGTGCTAGATGAAAACTAATTGGTGGTCCTATCTTTGAATGAGGTGCACAAGGCATTTAGCAAGCAACATCATGACCTAAGAATATGAAAGGTAAAACTTTAACCATGAGATAAGGTCCTCTATTGAAACCCCACGCATGTACCCCAGAAGGTAAAATTTCAAACATTATGGAAGGGACCTTACATAATTGATCAAACCTTTTCCTCTAGGGCCATGTTACTCTACAAACTTGAAAACCCAAATAAAAAGTAATTGGTCAACATCCAACAAGTAAAACCTTTTCTTGAACTAAGATAGGCTAGTGCAACTTCCACCTCGATGGATGGACAACCATGTTCCATTTTTCGGATCTCCTCCTTCCAACTCAATCATGGGGGAGATGGCCAATCATACTAATAATCCATATGGCTTCTCAGTTTTTCTAATTTTTGTTTTTCATGTTTTTTATTTTTACTAATTATTTATTTTACGAATTTTTTATTTTGAAATTTTTCAAATTTTACACCATTGTTAGTACATTTGCGCCTTTCTTGATTATTTTACACTTTCTTATATATTTTCCTTTGTTTTGTTTTGTTCAAGTGCGATATTTCCTTATTTCCATAGGACATAATGTCATTGTTGTTGTTTACTAATGATGGTTTGTGTTTAATATTGTGATTGTTGATGTCTAGTTTCTATTTTTGAATTCTAATGTCTAATGACTTTGACATGGTTTATTTTTCATGGAACAGGCAATGAGTCCACGTCATCTACCCATCTAATAAACTCTATGGTTTTTCTTATTTTGGGAATTTGAGTTCCCTTCCATTAAAGAAACTTTTAATCAATCAATGACCTTGGTATTTCAGGAATTAGGAAGGATTCAAAGGTTTGTAAAGGATGCGACTTCAAGGGAACTCAATACTCTTTTTACTCTTTTACTTGCTTGAGTGCTTGAGTGTTTTTCATGAACTTCTTAACGTTCCATTCCAACCACTAATAAGAAGTCAAATAAAGTCTTTGCATGGTGTGGTTCCCATTCAAAAATTCAAAAAATAAAAAATAAAAATAAAAAACCATGGGCATTCAAAGCACACCCCTTAAACAAAATAAATGAATAAGTCTTTGCATGGTATGGTTCCCATCGAAAAAAAAGAGAAAAAAATGATGATGGAAATTCAAAGCACACTCCTTAGATAAATATACAAGCTACGAGCATTGGTTATGGGACTAAAAAGACATGCACCCATGGCTGAAGGTCCGCTTTAACTAAGGCCCTCTTTCAGTTTCTACTTCTCTCTTTTCTTCTCTTTATGGGATGGTGGTTGTTTTGTAGAAGCACTCTTGTGTCTCGTGTGGGTGAATTAGTCTTAGAGTGGTGATGTGAAGTCACTGAAAATGGTTGGTTTTGGTCTGGACTAAGGATGGATCTTCTCAAGTCATTTTAAATACAAATTCCACAAGGGACTTCTTATGACCTTAATTCAGAATTCCATTCCACCTTTTTCATCATCCATCCATGCTACCATAACTCACGTCATTGCTGAAACACCACCAAATTCAGGCTCCCAAGTCTCAACTGTAGATTTGTTTAAGTGTCAAAACTTAAGAATTTTTTTCTAGGTGTTGAGACTATGTTCCCACTATCAGGACTATGCTCCAAAGCATAGTCAATGTAGTTGATGCCAACTACCTAGATTTGTAAGATTTTTCTAAGTGTTGATAGTAGTTGCAGAATTTTCTAAGTGTCCTAACTATGCTCCCCCTATTGGGACTATGCTTCACAATGTAGTCAGCACGAAAATGTCCAATTTTGTAGATTTTCCTAAGTGTCAAGGTAGAAGTTGTCAGGCTTAGTTGGCATGTAAGAAACAATTCAGCAGATTTTCTAACTTTTAAGGCTATGCTCCCTACTATGCTCCAAAGTGTAGTTAGCGTAGTCTACATGAGGACATTAATTCTTGCCATATATTTTTTAAGTGTCAAGGGTACACTTTCCTTGTCGAGACTATGATCTAGAGCATAGTCAGTGTAGTTTGCATTGGGCCTCATCTTTTGGAAAAATATGTCTAACTGTTGGGCTACACTCTAGAGCATAGTTAGCATAGTTATGCAGAACTACCTTCAAAAGCCTTAAGAACTCAACATCAGCTTGCATCTTAGCTCCAACATTCCTTCAACAAGAAAGATTAGCAAATTACATTTCGTTTGCATCCCCCATTTTCCCCAAAATTATACCTATGCTTAACACCACTTGAAAGAGTGGATAGCGTAGTCTCAGAGCATAGTCTCTAAAACTACACTATTTTGCATTATTTTCAGGTGCTTTGCGGTTTGTTTGGCATTCACACATGTAGTCTTGGTAGCATAGTCATAGTTTGGTGGTCTCACAGGGTCCATTAGTGCACACCAATAGAACACCATTTGCTTCAGTGGGAGCATAGTTGGGGCTAATCTAGTCCCAGCTACCCCTCTACCACGTGGTGTCCAATCTATGACTCACACTAACCTTAGGCGTATAAATACCCCAATGCTTCACATTTTAGTGGTTGGGAATATAAAAGCAAAGTTGGCATTTGAAGTAATTGATTTACATTTTAGCATTTGGCAAACTTAGAGCACACTTGGAATTCTTGGGAAGACACCATTGCACACCACAACTACATCATTGCACACTGCCTAGCACACCGTTGACCATTGCAACTCATAGGACACTATGGTAGCCAACCTGGTAGGCTTGGACTTCATGAAAAATGTCAGTTTTCATGGCCTAGACACCTTGAGACAGTGACTATGCTTACCTATTATGCTTGTTTGTACACCACATACCCCCTCAACTCTCTTTGCAATTAACTATGCTCACCCCTGTGGGCATCACGAACATTGCAAACACTATGCAAACCCTTGACATTCGTTTTATCATAACACCCATAAGTCCTAGTTTGATCAACAAGACCATTTTGGGCATGTCGCCTCTATTCCCAACAAGCCCTCATACAGATATAGGGTTGAGGCTGTGCAACCATGGACCTCTTGGTGTACCATTGTAGCCTCCAATGTTTTTGGTTGCTATAGTTTTCTGGCACTAGAAGAAGGGCCTTCATCATTTCCTTCTTTAGCCTATCCCCTGGTTGTTGCCTTGTGTGTTCTGTACACCATTGGTGTAGACTGAAACCCATAGTCAACTCCCCTAGAACTCTACCTAACAACACCAAACCATATACTTTACACTTAACCCAATTCTATGTGCTCAACAGAGTGTAGCTGGCTCCAGTGTGGTGAGCATAATCGGCTCTAAGTGTAGTCCCAGAGTTGATCATTTTTCAGCAACTTATATTTAGTCATTTTTTCTATGCATTTTAGAGTTAGTCATTTTTTTGTGTTTTTATACTTAGTCATTTTTCTACACTTTTACACTTAGTCATTTTTTCAGCAATTTTATACTTAGTTGTTATTCTCTCCATTCTCGCACTTATTCATTTTTTTCTAGGTTTTGCAAACAATCACTCTTTACATTTTATTTTTGCATCATGAACCCTAAACAACCCTCAACCTCCACCTTGAGCATAGTTGTTGTCTAGCATAGTGGGAGATTGCAATTGACCTTCCTAAGGTTGGGGGTCCTGTCCAGGTAGAGAGGTAATCTCTTAGGCAACATAACCTACCTCTTAACTTCATTGTGCTCAATGATGAGCAATATAACTTTTTTTATCAAAAGATCCAAGCAGGTTTGTACATAGACCACCAAGAAATGGAAAAAAAACGTAGTTTTGAGCTTATGTACTGAAATGAGAGGAAGTGGTTCCTTATGATTTTGACTTATTTTGCTCACAAAGGCCTACCAGTGGATGCTGAACAATCTCATCCAAAACATGGTTCGAAAGGTAGGGATTGACTAGTAGGAGCCTTTGTAGGAGGATTTGGATGAGTTTGAAGCTCGATCTAAGCATGATGACTTACTTCATGCCTTGTTTCAATAGATAACCTTTGTCTCCATTGTCTCATCAATCTATCCTTTTGGAGACAGTCATCAACTAGGTGTCACAACCTAGGTTTGTGCTTGTGGTGGTCATCCACCAAACATAGTAAACACATTAGGAGGTTTCACTTCCTTTTAGCTTTCCTATAGGCATGCCTTTTTTCATAACTTTGTGGCCTATTTAGCCTATGTAGCCTTTTGTGCCTTTTACCATTGCACCTACGCAACCTTATCTGCACACCGTGCACATATCTCAGCTGCATACAACTTAGGCATCATTCACTCTACCGCCTATCATGCCTTAGCCACATATGGCTCATGTGTTATTTGCCCAATTGCTTATCATGCCTCAGCCTCATACAGCTTGGGCATCATTTGTCCCGTTGCCTGTCATGTTGGCACCCTTCATAATGGCCCAACTCAGAAACACATGGTGGAGGCTGGGGGTTGTGTCTATGTCATAGCCCATGCAACAAACATTATGTATGGTCACACAACTCAAAACCAAGTCATCGATCACCCAAATAACATAGTGAGTAGCACAATTGATGCATCCCATCACAACTTTTACATGGCTTTGCAGGATGATATACAAAGTATGATTGACAAGGGCTAGTTGTCTTTGATGCAACCAACTTGGTGCACCCCCAAAACCAATCAATGGGGGTTTATAAGGATCCTCTCAATGCAAATAATGCAAGGTACATCATCTATGCTATTAGTGTTAGTGATGATGAAGAACCAACGCAGGAACCATTTGTGATTTGCGCATCCTCTAATGACGTCAGGACCTCCTCATCCTCAACTAGTTCAAGAATCCCCTTTGTTATTAGGACATCACCTCGAGCATCCAGAACATCCTTTGTGGTTAGGGTCTTATAGCATGTTGTAGCAGCAACAACCCAATCACCCTTTGTCATAAGGGTGCTGCAACATGCAGATTCCCCACCTATTTAGAGTTTGGTGGTGGGCCATGCATTAGTCCTTGTTTGCCCAAAGGCCCATCTTGCAACCAATACCAATAGGAAATCAAGATGACAACCTAGGAGTCCCAATGAGCACCTTGTTGATCGAATGCCTAGGCAACACCAAGAGCAAAGGGCACTAGGCCCACCAAAGCCTATCCCTTTATCTTCCATCCTAATGGCTCAACTAATCGAAGAGGCCACTACAAAAAAGCAACAAAAAATAAAGCACTAAGGCTCCAAAGCAAACAAAACAAACAAAGCCCAAATCTCCTCCATGAGAGAGTTATCTCTTGGGACATATGGAAGAGATGAAGGCCAACAACAAAGTAGTAGATAGTGGCAAAGACTTCCTTGATGCATTGGCCTAGGTCAAGTAAGCTTTAAAACAGAAAAACATAACATTAAGCCTATATGACTTGATAATGACCTCCTTCACCCACTATGAAGCATTAGTTTACATGTTGACCTCTATCCCTATCATGGAGGATATCCTAGAAGATAAGCAATCCATGCACACTATGATGTTGCCTCCTCCCTTGTAGGAATTGAGTTCAATGCCCCTGGCATTTTGCATTGAGATGATCAAGGTGAACCCTAAGAAGGATCAAGTCATTATTATCGGTAGAATTGCAAAATAATGACTTGATCTAGTCATTATTTTGCAAAGCTATGTCGAAGGAGCAATCCAGTTGGGGTAATGCAAAATTTGCAGGGTGCATGTCGATGATGGGGCAGCGACCAACATCATCCCCTACACAGTCATTGACAAACTTAGTCTTGTTAATCAAATTAAACCCACAAAGACAACATGCCTAAAATCCTTTAATCAATCATGTGTTGTTGTAAGGGGAATGGCCACAATAGCCTTCATGAAAGGGGACCAATTCCCCACCACTGTTGAATTTATTGTGATTAAGGAGATGTCAGGTTTCAACCTAATCTTAGGTAGGCCTTGGCTTGCCCAACTGCAAACCATCTCCTCCCCTATCCATCAGAAAATCCACCTTCCATATGAAGGTGGAGGGGTTATCATATATGGTGACAATGCAGCCCCTTTAACCATTAGCAACATTGACATTGAATAAGGATCAGAGGTGGAGTTCCTTGATGACATAGCTTCTGTGAAATATGAAGGCAAAAAATGTTAGGTAGACCAACCTGAGGAGCCAACAGGAGCCCCTAGCCTTCAAGAGAAAGCTTTGTCGGTAGAATTGCCCTTTGACATAGCTGACAAAGGTCAAGGCAAGTATCGTATCATACCGTCCAGGCTCTACACGCCCCCTAACCCACACTAGATTAGGAAACAACTGTAGGACTAAGGCATCCCCTTGGTCTAAATAGGTGATCGGTGCTTGCTTGCCCTTCTTTTGCATGCTTTGCTTGTTCACATTTTGTTTGCATTTTATGTTAGTTTGGTTGTTCACATTTTTGCATTGTTTGCCTTATTATGCATTTATTTCTTTTGTTCGTGCATTTTTGCTAAATTTACATTTTAGCTTGGTTACTTTAGCAGTTAGTTTACACATGAAAAATAGTAAAAGCATAAAAATCATAAAACAAAAATTCCAAAAATAATGGCTTGCCATGGTCCTAAACTGGAACACCATGGCCTGAAAAGGCCTTAAACTAGCTCATGGCCCTTCAAGGCTTAAAATTGACAATCTTTTTCCCTTCAACACTTCGCCTGGGATGGCCTTAAACTACCATTGTGGCCTAAATTGGCCTAACATTATCACTTTTTGCATTGCTTTCCCTTCATTTATGCATTAAAACAGATGTTACTTAATGCTTTTCCTAGTTGATTTTATAGAACTTTGCAAGAACACATGAGCATATCTAGCATGTAGCACCATACCTCACTGAAGCAAGGTAAGCACTCATCTACTATGATGTTAAACTAGCAACCAAACCTCTAGTCTACTATGACTATAAATTAGCATAGCAATGGTTTGCTATGACTATAAACTTTCATAGACCATCCACCATGATGCAAAACTGACACAACAAGTTTGCTATGACTATAAACTAGCACAAACCATCTGTCATGATGCAAAATTAGCACAACTCATCCTTGGATCATGATGTTAAACTAGTACAACATCCACCATATGCTACAATGTTAAATTAGCACCGAGAGCAATCTACTAGGACTATAAATTAGCATATCACGGTCTACCAGGACCTTAAATTGGGTTCACGGTCTACTAGGACCCTAAACTAACACATCATACAGTCTACTAGGACTTTAAACTAGGTTTGTAGTTCAACACACATAGTTCTACGGATAAGTGAGAAACAATACTTCCAATTCCATACCATTTGCCCACATCTTGTGGGAAATGCAAGGGCATTGAAATCCTAGAGTGAACTTGCTATCATCATAAGAGGCCTTTGAAACATTTGCAGTGTCATTGCCCTTGGGTATTTTGCTGCTCTTCCAGAAATGTCCTTGGGCATTTTACTAATCTTCCGGAGCTCCTACCATAGTCAGTAGTGCTACCAACCCTAGGCCACACCTATAGCATTACCAACCTTAGGTATTTCATTATTACTTGGAGCTTTCAGCATCAACACAATCCTTTGGAGTAGTGGTAGCATTAAGGCCCTTGTCATCTCGCCTACTCTATCGAGCTCTTACCATTGCTTGAGCACTTACCTCTAGTGTGGTTGCTAGAGCTTTTGTAGGTTTCTCACTCTAGCACCTGCACTGGTTTTCCTACAATAGTTCTCCAAGCTCTTGCAACTGGTCCAACACTTGTGGCACTTGCAGCATCCTCATAGCTAGTAGTTTTCTCTCATCTCATGGTGTTTGGTTGTTTTCTTATTTTTATTTACATTGTGTTTATAGGATGAAGCCTTGGAGGTAGTCATGTAGAGACATATCTCATCGTAGTGGCAAGTCACCACATTGATTTGATGTGCATAATTAGACTAGCCAAGCCACTCAAGAGTGCACATTCCTAGTCATAGCCTATTTGCATTTACCGATTTATTTTGCATTTCCCTACCTTCCCTTACATCACCAAGCTTGCAACCCCTTCAATGCACATGACACCCTCTTTATGACAACTGCAGAACCCATAGCAGATGTAATGTAACTCATCCTATGGAGCATCTTTGTGGGTTGGACAAAGCCCAAACAAACATAACCACTTATTCCACGGATGTGACATGGTTACACTAAAGCAAAGCCTATTATGTGGCATGTAGCCCACCTGATGAAAAGGATCTTGTAGCTGGCATCTCGTAATGTGCAGAACCCAGAGTGGGTTCGTTGTAGCCACAAAAAAGAAAAAAAATCCAAAAGAAAAAAAGCAAGGAAAAAGGGGAAAAACATGTCCCTAAGCAAAATTAGTAGAGCTACAATTTCACAACTGGTCCAATCCTAAATCCACATTGACCTTCTCATAAGCATTCCAATGAGAGGTCACCATTTTGGTGATAAGCCACCTTGGTGCCATAATCATTGTCAGTCATGCTAACTCTGCATCTTACAATTTCACTATCTATATTTCATTCCCTTGTTACCCAACACATTCCCTATGCCCTTTACGCACAACATACCATTACCCTCAATACTTTTAAGCATGGTGAAGTGACATCCAATCTGGCACCAACGCATGATGTTGGTGCCACACCTGCTATGGTGTTTTACATTCTTTGTCGACATCTCTTGGGCCACTCCTTCAGACGTCAACAAACAGGGGCCAATGAAACACCACCAAATTCAAGCTCCTTGGTCTAAACTGTATATTTTTCTAAGTGTCAAAACTTGGTAAATTTTCTTCTAATTGTTTTGACTATGCTCCCCACTGCTGGGACTACGCTCTAGAGGGTAGTCAGTGTAGTTAACACGAACTACCCAAATTTGCAAGATTTTTCTAAGTGTTGACAACAGCTATAGAATTTTCTAAGTGTCTTGACTATGCTCCCCTTGCTGAGACTATGCTCCACAATGCAGTTAACATAGTTAACATGGAAATGGCCAATTTTGCAAATTTACCTACATATCAAGGTAGAAGATATTAGGCTTGGTTAGCATGGAAGAAATAGTTCGGTAGATTTTTTAACTTCTGAGGCTATGCTCCATACTACGCTCTAGAGCATATTTAGCATAGTCTACATGAGGACATTAGTTCATGCCAGATTTTTCTAAGTATTAAGGCTACGCTTTCCCTATTGGGACTATGCTCAAAAGCATAGTTAACATGGTCTGTATTGGGCCTTATGTTTTGGCAAAATTTGTCTAACTGTTGGGCTATGCTCTAGAGCATAGTCAGTGTAGTCATGAAGAACTACCTTCAGAAGCCTCCAAAACTTAGCACTGGCCTGCATCTTAGCTCCAACATTCCCTTGGTAAGTAAGATTAGCAATTTGCATTTTGTTTGCACCCCCCATTTGACCCAAAATTTTACCTACGCTTGACATCACTTGAAAGAGTGAACAACGTAGTCCCAGACCGTAGTCTCCAAAACTGCACTATTTTGCATTGTTTTTAGGTACTTTGTGATCTATTTAGCATTCACACATGTAGTCTTGGTAGTATAGTCATAGTTTGGTGGTCTCACGGGGTCCATTAGAACACATTAGTAGAACACCATTTGCTTCGGTGGGAGCATAGTTGGGGCTAGCGTAGTCCTAACTACCCCTCTACCACATGGTGCCTAATCTGTGACTCACACTAACCCTAGGCCTATAAATACCGCAACGCTTCATGTTTTAGGGGTTGGAAATCTAAAAGCAAAGTTGGCATTTGAAGTAATTGATTAACATTTTAGCATTTGACAAACTTAGAGTGCACTTGGCATTCTTAGGCAAACACCATTGAACATCACAACAACATTGTTGCACATTGCTGAGCACATCACCAACCACCGTAGCTCGCAGGACATTGTGGCAGCCAACCTAATAGGCTCAAACTTCACAACAGACATCAATTTTTGCTGCCTAGACACCCTGAGACTATGACTACAGTTACCTACAATGCCTATTTGTACATCGTATACCCCCTCAACTCTCTTTGCAATTAACTATTCTTGCCCCCGCGAGCATTGCAGACATTGTAAACATTATGCAAACCCTTGATACTCATTTCATTGTAACACTTGTAAGTCCCAGTTTGATCAATAAGACTGTTCTGGGCACCTCACCTCCATTCCCAGCAAGCCCGTGTGTGGATGCAGGGTAGAGGTTGTGTGACTGTAGACCTCTCAATGTACCATTCTAGCCTTTGACATTTTCAATCACCACAACTGCTAAGTTCTATGTTATGCTCTATGTCTTGGTTGGATGTGCTTGAATTCTTGAATAGATTCTTCTTAGTTGGTCCCTAACTTTTCATGGTTGTTAATCAACTATGCAGCCCACGGACTCCTTAGTTGAGGCTATGCAAGGGTAACAACAACATGAGCTTGCTATGAGGAGGATTCACTTGCATAGCTCTTGGTGCTTAATTAAGGTTCCTTACCTTAAACATTGTTACAATCCTATCTTTTGCATATTCCATTGTGTATTCCACTCAATGCTACTTAACCTTTTATTTTAGTCATCTACTGAATCATTTTTATGAGCTCTAACACCCTATTCTCATATTTTAATATTGTTCTTGGCCTTTTAAGCTTTCATTTGACCCGAATTTCATCACAACAAGGATAAGTGCTAGGACCCACAGAATAATCACAATAAGGAGAAGTGCTAGGACCCGCATCAAGGCTTGAAGTCACTTTGACTCAAGCTTGCCTTAACATCATCAAGTTCCAAGAGATTCAACAATTAGTTCTTTAAGAAATAAACTTTGGACCATTCCTAGGGAAAGCTCCAGTAGATGTCAAAACACAACTACAAACCTCTCCCATGTGGCCAATCATCACATCCAGTGGGAAATGGTACATGGGAGAGACATATCTCTTCTGGAATAATAGAAGGTTAGGTTCCATAGTAAAGATCAAGGATATTCAGGTGTCCTACTCAAATAAAGCTATTGCATAGGCATTGGGGACGCCTAACATTAGGACACAGTTGGCAAAGTTGCAGACCATGTCACCAAAGCACTCAATGCACTTGTGGTGTTTGTACTAGACATATTTGCACTTTGAGATGTGTAGACTCTACAAGAACAGTTAGCAAGAATCTGAATGTAACCTAGCATGAAGAATTGCTGGATTGATTGGTGGGGACTGGACAATTGATTTAAGATATCTTCAATTTTTCAAAAAACATTATCACAACCCAATTAGAGCTACTAGATGCAAGGGGAAAATGCATCATTTTGAAGGAGCAACTCAAAATAGCTCAAGCACAAAATCAATGCTTGGCTGTGAAGATTGCCAAATTACATGCCCATCTTGCTAATCTTGCAATTCTTATCCTAACAATAACCAGGGATGAAGCTTTCCAACAGCTTCAAGAATGATTTAGAATGGCTAAGAAGGAGGTAGTAATGACCATCTTTAACCAGTCCATAGCAAAGACAAATACCTATTCAATTCAGAAGGACCTGGCTTAGATGTGCCAGGAGAATGAGGCTTTGACCACATGGAATCATCACCTATATAATGTTGATGCCCAAAAGGAACAAATTGAAGAATTCATTCATCAACAGTAGGAGTAGCTAGTTAGGGTGAATATGGAATTAAGGAAATTGGCCATAGATAATCAGAATCTATCAATGGAGGAAGTTCATACCTTAGGCTAGAAATCTACTATTGAGATCGATGCCTGAAAAAATGAAGCCTTGAATTTTGAAAAATTTAAAAATCTCTTTAGAGACAAAGTTGGGTGTCACTACTATGTAAAGATCCCAAAATAATTTAATAACTTCAGCGTTCTATACAATAGAATTTCTAATCTAAGTCATATGAGAATATTTAGGTGTCACTGCTATGTAAAGATCCCAAAACAATTTATTGACAAACTTGAAGACAAAGGAAAGAAAGCCATTTTTCTTGATTATGATTCTTGCACCTATAGATACAGGTGCTAGGACACAATGAATCAAAAATGACATGTTTCAAAAGATGTTATATTTGATGAGATAAAGTTCGATATAGGTGCTTTTTCAAAAAACAAGAGAAATCAAACATACATCAAAGTTTAAAACCTTGGGTTTAAAGAGATAATTCTTGTACTCAAGTACATGACACAAATTTTGAAAAAAGAACTACAAGATTTCACAATATTACAAATATAACATATTTAGGAATCTCAAGTAAACCAAGTAATGTTAATGAAGCCATGAAGTTGAAAGTCTAGAAAGAAGCTGTGGACAAAGAGTATAATGTCATCCTAAGAAATAACACATGGGAATTAGTATACAAACCAAAAGATAAAAAGGTTATTAATCACAAGTGGATGTATAAAAAAAGTAAAATGAGAAAGGAGACATCACAACACACAAAGTAAGACTTGTGATAAGAGGATTCAAACAAAAGAAACACATTAACTGTGAAGAAATCTTTGCACCAGTGGTCAAATTTCAAACCATTAGGCTCATTCTCTCCATAGTAGCATGTAAATATCTAAAGGTCCAACAAATGGATGTCAACTTAGCATTTCTAAATGGATACATCAAAGAAGAAGTATATGCTTACTAGCCCAAAGATTATGTTATCAAAGGAAAACAAAACAAAGTATGAAAACTTAACAAAGCTCTATATGGCCTAAAGTAAGCATCTAGGACCTAGTTCCAAAGAATTGATGATTATCTCACTAGAAAGAATTATAAAAAATGCATGTTTGAACCAACAGTATATTTCAAGGAGGAAAAAGATGAATTCATCATATCATTATATATAGATGACATTGTCTTTATTGCCACCAATAAAAGGTTAGTAGAAGATTTTAAAAATGACATGAAAACTAAATTCAAAATGAAGGACCTTGGAAAACTCAAGTATTTCTTAGGAATTAAAGTGAACTAGGATAAAGAGGGAATGAAGATTCATTAAATCAAGTACATAAATTCCATTATTGAAAAATTTAATTTATACAATGAGAAGCTAGTGAGTAGTCCTTTGCCATCCAAATTAAAGNTGACTCGGTCAAAATTCGCAAATTGTAAGCACTTAACATACACCAGACTTCTAACCAATGGAACCTTGGGTTAGAACGGTCGTTGTCATCCTAATCTCACTTGTGAGGTTTTATTTACGATGGTTAAGTGAGACTAAGGCTAATGATTTTTATATCTTTTTAATTATCTTTTTCGGTGACTAATTGAAGTATGAAAGGTAAGGAATAAACTATAATCTAATCTCTAATTATCCTAGTTTATATTCTAACTATTCCTAGCATACGTATTCGGTCCCATCTTCTGAGCACATTCTAAGCATTTCCTAACACTACTGGGTTACTAGACGTTAAGCGTCGCTGGGCTTACAAAGTGTTTGGATTATGTTCAAGATGGTCATACTTATGTCTTTTACAAACTATGAATGAACACTAACGATTGAAATTATAATAATGAAAACGTAAATAATCAACAAGTAACTAATAAAGCATTAACAAGTAATTAATAAAGCATAAACATATTAAATTATTAAATGCATGAAATGACTAAGTCTAAATGCTGCAAGGTATGCTTGAAAAATTCATCTTTATTGTCATCACGCCAATGGGCTCAGATACATCAACGCTCGAATAAAGATCCGATCACTTTTCTTACACCTGCCATGGGCACTTGGAAAATATTCTATCTCTTGCAGGAGCAAACTGCAAGAGCTTCCACAACTACTCAAAAAGATGCCTAAATGAGGTGAAAGGCCCTCATATTTATAGGCTGAGAAGGGTGGCCGTGTAAACGGGGCCACGTCGAGGAGGGAGGCTACGTCGACGAGCCCACATCGATGCGGCCCAGTCGACACATTGACTTTTGACACTTCATCATACCCCCACAGCTGAGCAAAAACTCGTCCTCGAGTTACTTTACAATTTGGAAGGTATGGATTCTTATTTACAACACACATGACTTAAACACATGAATGACACACACATGAAAGAACATGAATTTACCAAGTGCCCAAGCTACAAAGGGGGACAAATTACAAAAATGGTGGTGTTCAGAGACAAAATTGAACACCGCGCTGGTCCAGGAGCCTCTGCTATGTAGGATGATGCACAAAATTGCTAGAGGAGATCACATTGTCCCTAGGGATGGTGGTTCTAATGGACCTTCTCCAGCCTCTGGCCTATGTGTTGGTGAAGGCATGGATGTCGGTAGCCTCGTTGTAGCTGCAACTTCTGGAGACAGCCGGAAAGCCTCCAAGAGAGCCCTCATTTTCTCTTCTTTGCTTCTGGGATCATTCACGGTCCAGGCAGCTTCTCCAATGTGTGCTGGAACTGGAATTTCCCAAGGGCAAGGCAGCGTTGGAATGAGTTCTTTTAAATTGACAAACCAGGCTGCAAATTGTTTGTGTTCAATATCGAACGCTCGGATTGATGCTTGTAGTTACTAGTAGTCACTCATTCTTTGGGCCAGGTCCTCCATGAAGATACATTGGCCTTCAAAGATTGTGTGGAGGACCTCGAGTTCCGCATTTGCTATTGCCAACTTCTATTTTATTGCCTTGTGCACCTAGAACTCACCCTCGTATAGGGAATACGAGGCAGCCACTTACTTTTCTAACTCTGACCGTGGTCTCCTAGCTATGAGCATAGCCAGGTTTGCATACTGAAGGTTGGCTAACTTCATGTATTCTGTGATTTCTTCAATTTTCAGCTCCTTTAGGTGGATTTCCTCTTTATTGTAGGCATTCAATCCATCGAAGATGGATGGCCATACATTGCCTCCTACTTGGAGCTGTTGGAGCGCTTGGTTCATCTGGGCTTTAGCAACTTGAATGTGCTTCTTATTCACCTCCTTCTGCAATCCCACTTGGTCCCTATAATGATTTTTGACATTTTCAAATTTTAGGGCCTCATTCTTGCAAGTGGAAATTTCGATTACAGACTTTTTTCACAATGCCTGAACCTCCTCCATTGATAGATTCCAAGTTTCAGCAGCCAACCTTCTTATATCTGCATTCATCCTAGCTAGCTCCTCCTACTGTTGGTGGCTGAAATCTTTCATGTGCTCGTTCTCTGCACCAACATTGCATAGGTGATGAACTTCTACGGTCAACTACACGTTCTCCTAGTGAACCTCCGCCAAGTCCTTCTCTAAATGATACGCTTGGGTGTCTGCCATGGACTTGTCTAGGATCATCGTCTCCCTTACATCCTCAACAACCTGAGGTTTAAGCTGAAGCTATTGGAAAGCCTCATCTCTGGTGATCTCGCGGTCAAGGATGGCTGGATAGGCAAGGTGGGATCTTAATTGGGCTACCTCAGTTACCAAGTGCTGACAAGTGGCTTGAGCGACTTCTAGTTGCCCCTCCAAAACAAGGCTCTTACCCCTTGCCAAGAGTAGCTCTGACTGGGTTGCAGTGATGTTGTTTGGAAGATCGAAGACATCTGAAAATGGTTGCCCAGTTCCTACTAGTTGGTCCAACATTTCTTCATGTTGGGCTACATCAATCCTACTACGTGAAGTTCTGGAAGACACTTGTAGATCTTGGAGACCATGGATATTTGGTACAAGTGCTACTGGTGCATTGAGCATAGTAGAAATTGTGTCAGCAACCACTTCAGCCTCAACTTCTTATCCCTGGTGCTACATCATCAGGACCGTCACCCCCTCACCATCTTCCAAGCGTACCGAGAAAGTAGCAGCATTCCCTGAGATTTCAGGGAATAACTGTTGGGTTGTAGTTGATACATCTCGGATGTTTGGATCTATTCTGGTTGGAATGGGTGCTCGGGCAGTAGAAAATATCGACCCTACCCTTTCAAGCAAATTGACTGATTGTGCCACTTGCTCCAGGTGGCTCATGGCAAGGCGATAGACCGAAGGATCGTCTCCTCCACCAGTTCTACCGGATGGCTCTCACTAACTTGAGAGCATTTCCTGGATCTCGCGGATGTAGTCTACTATTGTTTGCAAGCCTAGTTGCGTTGTTTGTTCAGGTGGTGGAGGTGGTTGCTGCTCTTCCTCTATTTGTGTGGTGGTAGGCGTTTTGTCTTTCATCATTTCTCGCCACGAGGAAATTGGAGCGCACCAGATGATGTCATTAGAATATCATGCTATCCCTACCCGTTTACACAACTTTCGAATTAGGCAGGGAAAGGGGAGAGCTTGTATTCCATGTTCATTCTCTGCGAACCTCTTTTCAATCTCCAAAAATAATAGTTGTGGAAGACTCATGAAAAATTTCCCACTCAAGGCGGCACACCCACAAGCGGAGAAGGCAGTGATTTTACTTGATCTTACCGTTGGATTCAGATGGTAAGATGTGATCTTTGAGTAGACTCTCTCCATCATGGTCAAGGAGCTAAATTCCTTGCGCTCTACCCCGTATCACCGTCTGGTCCATTGTGCCTTCACCTTTGGATCGGCCTGTTTAGGAATTTCCACCACATCTGCTCTAGTTTCAGGCAACCCCAGAGCTTGCACTATTGCTTCTGAAGAGTAAGAGACATAAATGTCTTTGATTCTTACTCTCGACCCTAGCTGCCAATTCATCCAGAAGAGATAAGTTTCTCCTAAGAACCACTCACCATTGGTTGTCATGATTGGCCACATCGGAGAGTTTGGCAAGTGGAGCCTCACGTCTTCTGGCGCGTTTTCGAGGAATGGTTCAAAATTTAACTCTTGGAGGACTGTCCATTGCACCTCGCGTGGCATCATAACATCAAGGTAGGCTTGGGTCAATGTGACCTCAAGCCATGGTGCTATCCTAGGAGTCTCATCTCTAGCGATTGCATGTCGGGTATCTCCTCTTTGGGAATCTAGTGGACAGATTCCACGTCAGGTTGTTCGTGGAAGGGTCCAGTTGCATGAGAACCCTTCGCATACTCTAGCAGTTGCACATCTCATCCCCTTCCTGTACGTGGGCACTTGTCCCTTGGTTGTGATGGTCCTTCGTCCCTTGGGTGCCATCTGAAAACAAACCTAACCGTCCATTAGACTGTTCATCAGTAACTTAGATGGTCCATATATACTTTCTCAGTTTGACCAAGTTATGTTAATGGCACAGGCACACCGTTAAGTCTCCTAGAGGAGTGTTAAGTTAGGGGTTAGGGCCAAAGGTTTTGTAATTAACAACTAATTAATTAATTAATTACACAAGGGCACCACCCCCCCACAACTAAGTGCATACCTCTGGTTGCATAAAAAGGGACAAGGATAGGTTGATGCGGACACACGATGGAATGTAGGTGCGTTGGGAAGGGTTAGGTAGAAAAAACGATAAAAATTCCCCTCAATTTGGACTCCAAATGATGAAAAAATGAGAAGGTGTGGCGGATATATATAGTGGTTTGGCATTGTGTCGATAGGGCCGCGTATACGAGGCCCCTTATACGCAGCATTGTTCAGCCGTAGACCAGCGTTGACCAACCCAAAAAACACCTGAAATGAAAAATTTGAAAATCCAAATTGAGGCGATTGAAGCGCGGGAAAGGCCCGATCATGGCTTAGGATAAGAGGAAGGGAATTGAGCGTGAAAAAGAGACAAAATTGGAGAACAGTGGCCAAAAAGAACTCTAGTGAGGATGAAATCAATCGATGGGACACTGAAAACAATCAACCAAGAAATCCAACAGGTTGGAGGCTGAACAGAAAAAACTAGGAATATGCAGGTGGGTCCTTCCCATAGCAGGCAACAACCTTATAGCCCCTGCATACCCTCAACACCAAGGTCCGTGGGCCCGGGTGGCGATAAGTGGTGTCACCAATGAAGACACCAAACCAAGAGAACCTGCCAAGGCATGAAAGACCGATAGAAAACACAACAAACACATAAAACATAAAAAGGGCAGTGAGGTGAGTACAGAGAGAAGTGGGAATGGAAGAAGAGGAGAGAATGGAAATTCCGAGTGTCAGCCACATGAAACCTCGTGTGTAAGCATGTTTAAGTGACCCGGTAGAACCTTTCTTGAGGTCAGACCCAAAACCATTCGCAAACAGTGACCTTGCAGTGATAGACAAAGTCCCAACCATCCCCGAAAGAAACAAGAATGACCCCATAGAAAACCACCACTCTAGGAGATGTGAGAAGAAGGAAGTGAAATGGGACCAAGTTAGAGGGGACCAAGTGAAACACCGTAGAAATTGCGAATCGGCCTCAGGCGAAGATTCACGATTCGGGGGAAGGTTCGCGACAGAAATCCAGAAGATAGAACAAGGCAAAGAGGCACGCAACATCGAGTCTCCAAGTTTCCTGGAAATTTGGACCTTTGTTTTCTGTCTTTACGCTACATTATGCAACATAGCGTAGTGTCGCTTAGCGTAACTCTGTTTAACATAACCCGATATTAGAAAGACTTGTCGCATATTTCACCAAGTCTTTTATTCAGGCCCAAGTTTATGCTCCGATTATGTAGAGTAGCGTAACGAGCTTCCAAGAAGTCAAAGTCAGAGTCCAAGGAAGCGCAGCAAACTGATTTCCTCCTTTTTTGTAGATTGGTCACTTTACGCTTATTACGCTATGCAGCGTAGACAAGCGTAATTTATTGTAAAAGTTGACCATTGTTTACGCTCTATTACGCTTTACGGTGTAAATAAGCATAAAATAGCTGGAATCAACTACTCCCATGCTCTATTACGCTCTGCCATGCAACGCAGCATAAATGAGCGTAATACAACGTAAATCGGCTAAAACAGTACCCGATACGTGCTTGCCATTCACACGCGCGATACACTGATGAGCGCATTGTGCGTAGTGTGCGTAATTATGAAGCGGCTTCAGCGGAAGTGGTTGACAGCGTACTTTGCCATTTTTTTTCCAGATACGTGATGCGACATGACCAGTTTCAACACAAAGTTTGCCAAGTCAACGACATCCTGAAAGTTCGAGACACGTGTCACCAAGGTCGTGCCTTCTCCACGTACTATCGAACCTATAAATACTCGAGTTGGTGAAGAAAAGAGGATGGGGGAGCTTATCTTTGGGGGGCATCATCTTTTAGTAGAGACAGAAGACATTTTGAGCATTGATAGCAGGAGCGATCACCCCTTTGGCAAAAAAATATAGTTCTCTCCATTGGCGATCATTGGCAGTTTGAGCAGAGACTACCGAAGGCAGAGGGAACAGACCAAAGATCAAGAGATCATCTGGTGCGATTGGTGAGATCTATTGATCAGAAATAGTTGATCAATAGATATTTAGGCGTGACCTTCCTTGCATCCCATCTTTGGCTTACGAGGTAGACCAAACTTCATTCTATACTCCTTGTTGAACAGTTTTCTTGTTATTTTGTGTATGCTTCGCACAAGAAAAGCAGAGTTTGCCATTGGAACTTTGTATACAATATACTCAATCTTCGGGTCAAAACATAGATCTTGGAATTGCGCATTCGTCTTAAATCTGATCTTCCTTGTCACGTTGACGTTGCCGTTAGTTCAATTCATTTACATCATTTTCTACTCCTTTTACGATTTATCGAATCAAATCATTTTGCGGAATATCTGATACACATATTATCGCAATATCTATCAATTTACTGATTGAGTAAGTCCCTGTCTGATCGACAAGACTGTTCAAAGCACCACAGATTCGTTTTCTCTAGCACGGCGCTCGCACGGATCCATGGTTAAGACTGTATACACGGGTTTCGTTCAGTATTTTCCAGCAACCGACGTTTTCCGTCGTTACATTTTTTTGGCGCTAGAAGGAGGGCTAGATAAAGCTCCAATCCGTATTTTACAGGTAGCCCTGTAAGCAATCTATACCCATGTCCATAAAAACATAGACGTAATACCTCTAGGGAAGTTTACCAAAAATCATGAGGTGTAGATTGGTCACAGCAATGATTCCCTTAGAATCCTACAGGGTAGAAAGCCCAATCATAGTTCTGTTTTTCCATCGCCTTTTAGATATCATTGTTTCTTGTCATTAACATATCTAAGAAATGGATTCTGCATATGCAACCACTGTTGCTATGATCACCACCGACTTAGGTGCCACATTTGTAAATCGCATCGTCACCACCGGACCAGCTTCTGGTGCCATAGGACCTCAAGGATCGGTGCACCGATCATTAAGATTATAGGGCAAAGACCCTGTATTCACCGTCATGACTCCTGAAGAATATAATTTCATCTGCGTCAAGATCCAGGCAAAGCTTGCCCTTAGCTGAGCTGAGATTGAGGCAAAACGAAATTTTGAGTTGGTCCACAGAGGGGGTCAAGATTTCACCCCCACCGCCTACGACATTATCCCCCTAACAAAGCATTATCATGAACTCCTGACTCAATTGGTTATGGCTAGGAGTCAGGCTACACGGTCCATGCTAGAACCACAAAATGGGGAAGAGGAGGAAGATGAATTTGCAGCCCAGTCTAAACACACAGATTCATATCATACCCTTAGCCCCAACACATACATAAATCCCCTATTTCCTCTCACCAAAGAAGTCGTCCCTCTCAACTTAGTCATGACCACCCAAACCCACATTCCTGTCATCCCACAGGTCACTGCGCAATCATCCGTCTTGCAAGTGCAAATACCATCTCAGAATAACACGGGGGCAGTCTCATCGCCACATGTAATTAGCATTCCGTCGGTGGTACCTACGTCCACTGCGCCCTATTTCATCCCCCAAGGGCAACCCCATGCCATGCCTACAACCCGCCCAGTACAAAATCTGGTGCAAACCTTATCATTGCCGCCCCCTGCAAGGCAACAGATCACAACCACTGTTCAATCGCAGCAATCTGTTTAACAGCCTACGGCTGGTCAGTGGATCCCCCCCATCTCACATAATCAATCTACGTTATACGGTGCGCAACCCTTAGTCGCACCTACCATGCATGTCCCACAAATAAACTCACAATATCTTTATAATTTCCATCCTACACACCTGGCAATGGCCAATCTCTCTGCTCAACCTGGTGAGTGGTGGCTTCCACAGGCAGCTCCGTCCGCGGGGACAGTCCCTGTTGCACCACCTGTCAGTCAAGCCATCGCTTCATTCCCATTGCCTGGCACAGCTCTTCCTGTCCAACCCCCAGCTCCTCCTGCGCAGACTTCTTCATCAACAAGCCTAGATCAAGTGTTTTTACTTATTCAGACCCTCACTGAGGAGGTTAAGCACCTTAAAGCTGCTGGCTCTGATACCATACAAATCATGGATTTCTATCAGGATGATCCTATCAGCCTAGTGGTTCCTATGCTGTCGTTGCCGCCACGGATGTCGTTGCCCCATTTTATTAAATATAATGGGGAAGGAGATCCTAATGCTCACCTTGTTACCTTCAGGTCCGAATCCTTGTTATTGCAGCAATGGCCTCATACAATTATCCGTGTCTTTGCAATGTCTATGGCAAAGAAAGCTTTGGACTGGTATCGAGCGCTTCCTCGCTCTTCCATCTCAACCCTGGAAGAACTTCTAACATAATTTGTGACTCACTTTAAGTACAATTTGAAGTCAGAAGTCACACTAGATCAACTTATGGGAGTGAAGCAGGATCCACTTGAACTGGTCCAAAGGTTTATACAGTGATGGATCGTTACTTTGAATGAAATCCATGAGCCTATCGCGGAAGCCCATCTACTGGCTATTTTCAAAGGAGCAGTTAACGACTGCATCAAGTCTAAACTGTATTACCTTGCCCCTAGCTGCTTGAGTCAGGCTTTTGCCCAAACTAAGAGCATCCAGGATGCTGTTGAGGCTAGCAAAGACCCGGCGTATTTGGCCTATAAAAATGCCAATAATAAGGGTAAAGATAAGGGTAAAGCAACAACAACAACAGTAGCTACGTTGGCTGAGGGTGCTAAAAACAAAAATAACAAGAAGGCATCCACAGCGTCTGCTGAGACCTCAGCTAGTGCAAGCAGCACCAGTCAGGGCACACCTGCCCTTGAAAAGCCCCCTAGCCAAAGCCAAACTTTGAGCGTAAAGATCGCTCAAAGTATACAGCCCTGCCTATAAAACATTCGGAACTGTTGAAACAACTGTTAGGGGTAGGATACATTCAGAATAAGAAGGTATCCGAAGAAGCTCTCCAGCGTCACAGGCGTCATTGTGAATTGCTGAAGAATCCTTCTTTAGCCCTACCTAACGAACCACCAGTTCCGACGTCTTTTAGGCTGGATCGTTTTTGTGACTACCATCAGTTGTGTGGTCACGACACCGATTACTGCTGGGCGTTGAAAGATGACATTCAACTCATGATTAATGATGATTCTATGAAACTAGATGGCAGTAGTCCAACCCGTCCTGAAAACCAGGCGTTGCATGTGTACAAGGACCCGTTAAACACAAATAACACACCGTACACAATCAATGTGGTAAGAATGGATAGTGAAGGGAAGGTACTGCCTAAACAACCCTTTATTTTATGCGTACCTACCAACTCATCCCAGGGGGCAGGTTTTTCATCGACAGTTAGCGGCGTCCCGAGGCCACCCTTCCTTATTCGGGTACCCTCTCCAACTTTAACTCAACCTCACATTGACGATAAAGCCGCAACCGCGCCCGCGCCCACTCCTAAGGTGCCTTTTATCCTTAGGGTACCAAAACCATCGGCTGCTCCTTTTACGTAGGGGCAAGCTTCTAACAAAAACCATCAATCGCCACCAAATAAAAAAAGGTAATGAGACATGTCAGTCAATGCCACCAAAAACCATAGTACGCTAGGCTTCACTAAGCCTAAGCCCTTGGCCTCTGTCCCTGCGCCTGTGCCTTCTGGGCAAGACAAGGGCACAGAAACACAGCCACCTCCCCTCGGTAGGAAGAAACACAACCCTCTGACTGACTCTATTCCCCCTTGAGAGATTCATCTTTTAGGGTGAATGGAAGAAGACAGAGGAGATAAGCAACCTAGCCGAGAACGGGACCTCCTCAACACATTTATGCAAGTCAAGCAGGCTCTGAAACAGAAGAACACAATGTTGAGCCTCTATGACCTTCTTATGACATCCCAAAAACACCGTGAGGATATGGTTCGTATCCTGACATCCATACCAGTGGATGAAGGCTTACCAGCAGAAGAGGAAGCGATACATGCTGTCATGCTTCCTCCCGTCGCTGAGCAACCTAAACCAACCCCTTTTACCTTTCACGATAAATCGATCAAAGATGATCCAGAGAAAGGTTGAGTAACGACAGAACCCATGTTTATCACCATTCGGGTTGGTCAATATCGGATCTGGAGGGTGCACGTTGACGATGGCGCAGCTGCGAATGTTATCCCTTATCCTATAGTGGATAAGTTGGGCCTGGTCGACCAGATCAGTCCTACAATGATATTGTGCCAAAAGTCATTTAACGGGGCATGGGTACAAGTCAAGGGGATGGTGCGTATCGAATTTGTGGCAGGGGATCAATTCCCAACAGACGCCACATTTCTCGTTGTCGAGGAGATGCCCAGCTTCAACCTGATCCTAGGGAGGTCCTGGCTAGCCCAACTGAGGGCAATTTCGTCACCAATACATCAAGAGATACACCTCCCTTACGCATGGGGAGAAGTAGTAATACACGGTGATGAAATAACTCCTAGGACTGTCAACAACATAGAGCAGGAATGGGGTTCAGAGATCGAGGTGCCTGAAGATCAAACTCATGTCCGAACTCCCGAACAAGCCGAAATGAATGATGATAGCCTAGCTTGGGCCGACCTACCATTTCAGGAAGATGGTATGGAGGAGTCAGATCACAAATCTCCCCGCCCTTACGCATCACTGAAGGTAAAGACCATCAAGAAACAAGTACGGGCTGGCGATTGAGCTGAGTGGTATTTACACGTATCGTTACACTTTTACTAGTTTTCCACTTACGCTTATTAAATTCGATTGACAGTTTTCCTTAATATGCATACATGTATTTACGCTTTCTGTCCATTACGCTATTTACACTCATTTTACACCATTTACGCTCCTTGACTGTTATTAGTCATATTAGCACAGTTACGCAGATATGTACATTTTTATCAATTACACTTCCAGACTTACGCAGATGGCCCGCAATGGCCTAAAACTAGGGACGGCCTACAATGGCCTTAAACTAGCAAAGGCCCGCAATGGCCTAAAACTAGCTAGTTCGCTTGTATCTTACGCAAACGCTACGTGATAGCCTGCGATGGCCTTAAAGTAGCAATTCCATTCTACAGCAACGCAACCTATTCAAAGTATTTAACAACTCTGCTTATGCTTTGCGTAAATAAAGACATAAAACTAAAAATATATATATAAATAAAATTTAAAATCATATACAAAATTACATAAGTAATCTTGCTAATATTCACCATTGTTCAATTTCATAAATAAAATCATGCATAAATCACAATTACGCATCCCCCCTGGTACCATTGTCACCCGTATCCCTTAGGTCTACCTCTAAGCCTAACAAATTGTCCTTGAGTGGGCCGTCCCTTTTAGAGGTCATTCCTTCATGAGGAATGACATCTTCACAGGGTTCTTGTGCTAACACTGGCTCCCCAAGAGGACGGTTTGCATCATTACCCTCTTCTTCCTGCACTTGCTCTTCACCTTGTCCGCCTTCTTCATCCACTCCTTGTACCTATATACAATAAATACATAAGCAAAAACCATGATAGGATAAACTAGAAAATTTAAATTCAATAACACTTAGACCTACTCGCGATGGTCCTGCATCCGCAGCAAAGGGGAGTTGATCTAAACTGACCCACAAGCATTGCATCATTTCTTCTTCGGTTAGCTCAGACCAAACTTCATCCCTTAGAATAGTTCCAGCCTTCACCTTCCCCTTCTCCACACTAGTCCACTGAGGTGGTTCAGGGAAAAAAGTAGGGACTGTAGTCTCATCCCTGGGAAGAGTAATTTCTCTTTCTGGGGATGCGCTTATCATCACCTGCTCCTGGAACTTCTTGAAGGCCTTGGATGCGCCAATGACATTAAGGAATACCCGCAAGGATTGAGCTTCGACAACAGAATCTCGATAGTGCTGACGATAAGCGAGACTTTCTCGCTTATATAGATGCTTGTGATCTTTTTCTTTCTGCCCCCACTCTTGGACACTTGCGCAAAAGTCCTTCCAGTCCTGGTTCTTCTGGGCCAAGAGCTCTATTTGCATGCTTTGCTCCACCAATTCCCGACTGGTTTGCACGCTGTTCCTGACTGCGGTCCAATAGCGAGCGTAGTCGATAACAGCCGTACGCCAGTCCTCTTCACCTATTCCCCGCGCCTACAGGAATTCACATCACGATTTTAAGTCTCTGACCTCTTTGGTCAGAGACACCCTTTCCTTCTCTGACCTCTACAGTCTCTTCTAGAGATCTTCATTGGTGTTTTGACTCTTCCACAAGGAGTGGGTCGAGCGTAACGCACATTTACGCATTTCCTCGTAAATGTTGCGTGGCACAACTACCCCTTCCGATGAAGGCTCCACTATGTCCAGGTCAATGGGCTCTGTAGGGTCCCATCGAAGGCGAGCTCCTGATAACAAACATTATCAAACGCAAATAAAAATTATAACCTTATAATAAAATAAACGTGTTATAGCAGTAACATACTAGCTCCAGGATCCACGCGCTCGAGGTGCTCGATCATATCATTGACAATGCCTTCCATGAAGGTAAACTTATCAGGGAATTCCCCCCACGCTCTGCTTGCAACGGTAGACGAGGATGCACCTTGTTCATCTATAGCGTAATTAAGTCAAAATTGCTAGTTATCCACACAATTACTTAAAAATTCTAATACACTGATTACCTCTGCCTGTTACAGTGGGGAATGCATCGACATTTTCTACCTTCCCTCTCTCCTCACGCACAAGGGTTTGTGCCTCACTTATTCTAACAGCCGGGGCCTCCTCTTCCAAAACTGGGGTCCCTTCTCCACACCGTAATACCACTGCCCCTGTTTCATGGGTCAACCACTCCGTAGATCTCCCTGTTCATGCCACATAACACATTTAAACGATTCAAAATACTTTGAATAAAGTTGCGTGATACAATAATTGCAATAACTTTCACTATGTCTTTATGCTTACCAGGCGGAGGTTTACTCCGCTGAACTCTGACTTGCATAGTTTTGTCTGTGCCACCCGCTGGTTCCGTAGGCGCCTTGGTTAAGCGAGGTCTTTTTCGTTGAATCGAGGCGTCTACTATCTCTGTAGCCAAACGCTTCTCTCGTGATGCATCACCAGTGTAAGTGGGAAGCACCCCAGCCACACTATCAGGGCCCCACATTCGAGGTACCGCTAAATCCCTAGTCGTTAAAGACAGAGACTCCCCAATTCCCTCCGGAGGATCCTGTGCTCGGGTAGTGTCAAAGATATGATAAATCCAAGGTTTGGATAATTGGTCTCGGTCTTATAGGACCCATATCCCATTCCTCTGGACAACCAAAAATTCGGCAAAATGCCGGAGGCAAGCTATGAAGAAGGCGAAGTGCATACGGAAACGAGACTCAAGCTTCTGGCGGAGCCTGACCATTTCAGTGCACAACCCCTCAGCGAAATAGCTAGCCCAGTCGAATTGGGTCCCTTCCTCCATCACCTCCTGCATGATACAGGCCTATTCTATTGTAAAGAACTTCCCCTGCGAGAGTACTTTGGGGAAAGCCTGGGCTCGGAAGAGGGGATAAATAGTCTTGGCAATCTCTAATTCGATCTTTTCATAAGGGATCCCCTTGGTTTCCTTCTTGGTCCCTAGCCACTCCTCAAACTCTTCCTAACATTTGATGCTCCTCCTCAATTTTTCCTCTATGGGAAGACTGTCAGAGGGGATGCCGAAGAGGTCAGCAAACAGCTGAGCATCGATATCGAAGTTTACATGCATGTGATGCACGCACGTGCAAAAATGCTTAGCCCTCTCGCTGAAGGAGTTAACCAGCGTTAACATTTCACTGGTAGGGACATCAGGGGTTACGACCAGAAATAAATGCATTAGCCTCGCTTCCCGCAGCTTGGTGACCAACGAAACTGAGGTCGCCGCATGGCCGAGCCAGCGTTGTGCCTCCTTAATGTCACCATAGCGGAAAAGGAGGGTATTTCCCTTGCAGCCGGAAATAGTGATGGTAATCTCCCGGGATTCCCTGACTGATAATACATGACACATGTCAACATAGCGAAAACACTGTTACACAACATTTTAAAACAAAACAAAAAAAATATAATATACTGTAACTAATAACAGCAACGAAACCTTACCAGGTCCGAATGGCAAAGGAAATGGAGGAAGTTTCCGCTGCACATCCGTGAGGGTAAGGGGCAGGTTCAAAGTCCATTCTTCATGTAACCACCCGAGATTCTGACAAGTTTTGAAGGAATAAGCATAACGGGTGGGATACTCATGAATGTCGAAAGTCATTTGCCCCATTACACTAGCGTGTACATTGCTGGTAGATGTAAACTCCTTTATTGCCGTTTCGGTCCAAGACAAAGTATCATTATTGCCTACTAATCCATTTTCATTGATGAAAAACCTATATCATATGACACATTATTATCTTACGCTTCGCAAATTCAGACATTAGAAACATATTGATAATATCACCAGTAAAACAACTTACCTGCCCGAATAATACACTGTGTCTGGTGGGTTCTGAAAGTAAGTTGAGATATGACGAGCCACGAACAAAGTATTGTATGCATGATAATAGCTAAACCTGGCCATTTCCCAGATCCAACTTAAGCACCTCAACCCTTTGGCGCTAAGTTCACAGTCTTTGGGACGACCAGTATCGATAGCCCCGTTTGTCAAGAAAGCCAGGATGCCCTGCATAGAACCCACTAGTAGATGTTCCAAAATAGCACCAGCCATCCCTTGACAAGTGCGACCACATAATAATACTATAGTTACGCAGCAAAAACTGCAAAAGCTCCAACGCACCCTTTCGAAACCATATAGCCCTCCCCTGCAAACGAGTCTAAGGGGGAGGAACATTGGGTACGATAAGGTTTATACAACATAAAACCCCGACTATATCCAAAATGATTAGGACAGGTTTCAACATGATACTGTATAGAAAACAAACGCGTTACCGCCTAGATTCTGATTTGCATGCTTAAACTATAGGAAAATTTACAAAATTATGTTTTAGCCATACAGCCGAAATTGCCGAAACCCTTGTAATAGTACAAGGTCTATCTCAGACAACGGCGATAGACGCAATACTATTGTCTAAACCCTCGTTTTAACACGAGGTCTACAACCTAAAACTCTAATTTACGCAGATGATGCAAAAAAAGAAAATAAATACAAAAAGAAAAATAAAAGCGTATCACAAGAAGCAATATGAGTAAGTAAGGGATGGCCTACTGATTTAGAGGAGTGACATCTCTCACTTCGACCAAGGCCTGCGAAGCACGTTGCAGGCTCCCCTGTACTTCGTCGATTTTAGCCAACTTGGTATTTTTTCTTCTAACTTTCGGTGCCATTGTTGCAGTCCTAAACACCTTCACACCTCAACACATTCACGAATAATGCGCTGCAATCTTTTGCTCTTTCTCCTTCTCTCTGTGATAGCTGAGAATTCAAATTTGCGATAGCCAATAGCCTGTTCTCGATAAGAACTGCCTACTTATATGCAAAATTAACCGAATTGACGCCCGATTTAAGCGAGACTTGCCCAAATACCGATGTCAGTATGAGCTGGAACCCGAAAATCAAGGCATTAATTGCGACAGATATCGCATGCATTACGGTCCGAAATGACTTTAAACTATTGCTTCTTATCTCCTTGTAATCAAGTCACATTAATTACAAGTTGTTCACGATGTTCAAAATTCAGTTAGCTTCTCACGCTTAGAGACGTCACATCACATCCTTTTTCTTTTTAGACTAAACCAAGCGTTATTCATTAAATACTTATAGCATCCAACTTAGCACCTTTCTAATTACTTTCATATTTAACAATTTTGCAGGACAATTGACAAATGGACGAAACTTTATCTGCACTCCTAGTTTTAACAGGTCCACACGGGGAAATTATTAGACAATTTGATCCCACATTAGTAGAGACTAACCTTGCCCTCGGTGATGCAACCATAGCTGCATCGGAAACATCTCTATACTGGCCAGAACAATCGACGTGCACGCTAGATCTGGAAGTTGGAGATGTAACCGAAGACCCCCTTAATGAGGTCTCTGTTGTTATGCATAGGGGTGAGACTAAAACTCTTAAGGTTAGCTCCTTACTAGACCAAAAGGCACATGACAACATAAGACAGATCCTCCAGAACAACATCACGGTGTTCGCATGGTCATATGAAGATATGCCGGGACTAGACCCAAGGTTAACACAACATAACATAATCCTAGATCCCCACATCAAAACAGTTAGACAGAAAGCATGAAAGATTAAGCCAAAAGTCGCGCTAGTAGTACGTGATGAGATCACTAAACTGTACCAAGCTGGTTTTATTTACGCAGTCGATTACTCAGACTGGGTATCTAACATTGTAGTTGTTCCTAAAAAGACCGGAGGGATACGCATCTGCATAGACTTCCGAGACTTGAACAAAGCTACGATCAAAGATAATTTCCCATTATCGAGTATCGACCAACTAGTGGATACAACCGCTGGGCATGCGCTTTTACCCTTCATGGATGGCTTCTCAGGCTACAATCAAATACGCATCAACCCAGAACACCAGTTGACAACCACCTTCATGACACCCTGGGGGACCTTTTGCTACACCATGATGCCTTTTGGGTTAAAAAATGCCGAAGCTACGTATCAACGAACTATGACGTACATCTTTAGCGATTATCTCCTAGGGAGACTGAATGATTATGTTGACGATATAGCTGTTAAGTCTATAAGGTCAGAAGATCATTCGGAGGACCTGGAGTTAGTCCTTAAAAGATGCTCTAAATATGACCTCCGGCTCAACCCAAAGAAGTGCGTATTCAGAGTCAAAACCAGATGCATGCTGGGGTTTGTGGTATTGGAAATTGGTATACGAGTAGACCCTGACAAAGTCAAAGCCATTTTTGAATTGACTCCCCCTACAAATCTCAAGCAATTACGTGGATTGCAAGGGAGGTTACAATTTATCAGGCGGTTCATCTTGAGACTAACAGATAAGTTACACCCTATGTAGCACTTGCTTAAAAAGGGGGTTAATTTCTAATGGACAGACGATTGTTAGCGTGCATTTGACAGCTTGAAGCAAGAACTTCAATGCTTGCCAACAGTATTCCCACCATAAAGGGATCAACCATTTTACATTTATCTCGCAACATCAGACGTAGCCTTAGCTACATTACTTTGTCAAAAGAGAGATGATGGGTTAGAAGTACCCATATATTACTTGAGTCATGCTCTATGTGCGTATGAAACGAGGTACAATGAAGTAGAGCATAATTGCTTAACGTTAGTGTTTACGCTCAAAAAGTGCAGACACTATCTCTTTCGTAGCGAGGTTAACATAATTTGCAAAAATAACATCCTTAGGGCTATTACCCATAATCTATACGAAAGTAGTACAATAGCTCGTTGGAAAGCTATCACGGCAGAATTCGATCTGCGTTATATTGGTCAATCTTCTACAAAAGGCCAAGCGATAGCTGACCAATTAATAACCTCGCCCATTGACAGTCAGACAACCATAGAGCCTTAATTTCTGAATGAGCATGTACATGGTTTAAGCCCTATTTTAACAAGCCCCGAAGCAACGTTATATTTTGATGGAGCTTCAACCATTAGAGGCGGCAGTGCCTCCACAGTCATTACACTATCACCTGAGGATGTGCATCTTCACGCTTACCGCTTGAGCTTTCCTTGTACGAACAATGTGGTAGAATACGAGGGACTCCTCAAGGGATTACAAATAGCCAAAGAGCTTGATGTTCAACACCTAGCGATTAGGGGCGATTCGATGCTTGTTATAAATCAAATCACAGGAGTCTACGCCTGTAAGGCTGTACATTTACAGCCCTACTGCGATATGGCTAAAGATCTTCTGAAACAGTTTACAACGATCGATGCCCAACACGTGCCCCGAAATGATAATACACTAGCCGATGCACTGGCTACATTAGCTTTAAACGTGCCATCGCACCTGTTCGACACCTGTCCCGCATTAATAACATATTGTACAGATCCTATAATTCAGGCAGCACAAATATCTTCACTGCTCGAGGATAGAACACCAGAGTGGTACAACAACATTAAAACTTACCTCTTGCATGGTGAACCACCACACGAGTTAACATGTGCACAGAAAGACGCTATTCGCAAGTGAGCTAGGCAATATGTCATCATAGGAGACAGTACCCTCTGTAGACGCTCTTTTGATAGAGTACTGCTTACTTGCATTAACAAAGACTAGGCGCAACGTATAGTAGGCGAGGTCCATGAGGGATTATGCGGAGGACACGTGGCGCCACGAGTTATAGCTTCTAAAATCCGTCGCTTAGGGTATTATTGGCTGTACATGGAAAAAGATTGTCTTACAAAGGTTAAAACATGCGACACGTGTCAACGTTACGCAAACCTTATACATGTGTCGCCTACAAAACTACACACGACTCAGATCACATGGCCATTTCAACGATGGGGACTAGACATTATAGGGCCTATCACACCGAAATCTTCCGCAGGTCATAGCTTCATAATCACCGCTACTGATTATTTCACGAAGTGGGTGGAAGCCATTCCTTTGCAAAAGATCACGTCGCAACAGATCTGTCACTTCATTCTAGATAACATTGTAACTAGATTTGGTCTCCTGATGACTATCGTGATCGACAATGGGCCACAGTTTAGCAGTCTGGGAACCAAATCCTTTTGTCATAGTCTTGGCATCAAACAATCTTTTTCCTCGCCTTATTACCCGCAAGTGAATGGTCAAGCTGAAGCGACAAACAAGGTCATTATCAACTTACTCAAGAAAATGCTCGACAGCAACAAGAGACAGTACCACATGCAGAACAGCTACAGACAGTACGCCCTATAGCCTAGTCTATGGATCCGAGGTGGTGCTGCCCCTCGAATTACAAGTTCCTTCTTTGCGAATGGTCCTGTCCACAATTATAAATGAGGCTCAACACACCGAGTCTCGGATCATGGATATGGATTCAGTAGAGGAGAAGCGAATACAGACGCTTGATACCATCGAAAAGTATCAAGATAAGCAGAAGCAGAAGCATCGTCATAATCTTCAACAACGTCCTATCAAGAAGGGAGATTTGGTTCTCAAGGCCATTCACGAACCAGTAGGCAAGTTCTCTGCAAACTGGGAGAGCCCTTTCTTGGTAGCTGATGTGTATGGTAACGGTGCATTCAATCTAGCAGATATCAACGGCAATGAGTTACCGAATCCTGTGAATCATATATATCTGAAGCGGTCCTACATTTAACTACATATCCAGTGTTAACATCAGGCATGGTCACCACCGTCCGCTACAACGCTAAATTGGCAACAATCGTCCGCTACGATGTAAAATTGGCACTCTCCTCACGTGTCTGCCACGATGCTAAACTGGCACTGATTGTCCGCCATGACGTAAAACTAGCAAGTTGCAACCGTCCGCTACGACGTAAAATTAGCAGTGTTGTACAAGTTTGCCAAGACGTAAAACTGGTATTTCTAGCACGCGTCCGCCATGACGCTAAACTGGCGTCGGCTGTCTGCCAGGACATAAAACTAGCACAGGTGAGTGTTCGTCTGCTGAGATGTAAAACTAGCACAGATCTATCCCTGGGTCACAACATGAAACTAGCATCCACAGCACGGTCTGCTGAGACCATAAATCAGCTCTACCACCGTCTGCTACGACGTAAAACTAGCATTTTTCGGTCTGCCCAGACTTTAAACTGGGACCATGGTTTGTTGAGACTTAAAACCAGCAACGGCAGTCTACCAAGACTTAAAACTGGGACCTACAGACCGCCAACATGAGAATCAAGCGAGCATCATCGTCTCTGTGCAGCTGCAAAAAAAATGGGGTGGGATGTTGGGACAGCCTCAGCATCACTACCTCATAGGCATTCTGCTGATTCCTCAGATGTGCTGAAAGGCATACCCCTCGGAGATGTCGTCACTACACCCACTGCAGCGGTGACACCTCTGAGATTTTAGTTTCATCGTCCGGAGCCCCAAAGGAGTTCTCATCGACCACAACCTTGGGGATCTCCACTCATCATCACTATCAGGCTCTGGCTTCACAGATTCACCTAGTTGGTTCTTTGCGTAACCAGTCAGGTGTGATGAGTCTGATGGTCTTTGGCGGTGATATGCTGGGCCGAACGTCAACATTGAAGAACCTGGCCTCTTGTTATGGTTCCTCCTTCACGGCCCGCACATTCTGTCTCGCCCCAACCTCTCCGGTGATTCGGTCAAGCAATGGTGTCCTCTGTTTTCTTCTTTGGTTGCAGGTTTCTTGCTACGAGGATGTCACTCAAAGGTGCGTTCATCTGAGAGGTGAAATACAGACAGCGTTCTGAGATGTCTGCTTAGGTTAGCCTGTCCACTCAGGAGTGCATCCCTTTTTTCCTCATAATCCTACCTCTAGCCCTTACTTCCTTGCATCTCCACCATCTGTTACCCTTACACAAAATGTGCATATGCAGTGTACGCTTTTTTCATCTGCATTACAATCAAGTCTATGAATCGGCGTAATGCAACTCGCCTAGTGGACGCCAAAAAAAAGAGGGGGTCGGCAAAATGGATATAACACAACTCATCTAGGCCGCGCAGATGCAACACAATTCGTCTATGCAAGCCCCTTCATCTACAACATAATAGCATAACTCCATGCAAACGCAATCGTAGGGGAAGGCCTAAGTGCCTATGCATGAAAAAAAACTATACTCACACATTTGCGTGAAAAAACTATACTCACACATTTGCGTCTTCCCTGAACCTCATTTGAGTCTTCCCCGAACCTCACTTGAGTCTTCCCCGAACCTTTTTCCTCTTACCTCTGTAAAAATTCCTTCCCATACCCTTCTATCCTTTGTTTTCCCTCATTTCTGCACTTCTCCATTGACAGGGCGACACTTGAGTAACCATCGATGGACACTGTTAGTACTTTTACCCATCCGGTGTTTCGTATTCTTTGTTGACATCTTTCGGGCAAGCCCTCTAAACGTCAACAAAGAGGGACCATTGAAACACCGTAGAAATTACGAATCGGCCTCAGGTGAAGATTCACGATTTGGGCGAAGGTTCGCAACAGAAATCTAGAAGACAGAACAAGGCAAAGAGGTGCACAGCATCGAGTCTCCAAGTTTCCTGCAAATTTGGACCTTACTTTGTTTTCTGTCTTTACGCTACATTACGCAACATAGCGTAGTGTCACTCAGCGTAACTCTGTTTAACATAACCCGATATTACAAAGACTTGTTGCATATTTCACCAAGTCTTTTATTCAGGCCTAAGTTTATGCTCCAATTACGTAGAGCAGCATAACGAGCTTCCAAGAAGTCAAAGTTAGAGTCCAAGGAAGTGCAGCAAACTGATTTCCTCCTTGTTTGCAGATTGTTCGCTTTACGCTTATTACGCTATGCAGTGTAGACAAGCGTAATTTATTGTAAAAGTCGACCATTATTTACACTCTATTATGCTTTATGGTGTAAATAAGCATAAAACAGCTGGAATCAACTACTCCCATGCTCTATTACGCTCTACCACGCGACACAGCATAAACGAGCGTAATACAACGTAAATCGGATAAAACAGTACCCGATACGTGCCTGCCATTCACACACGCGATACACTGATGAGCGTATTGTGCGTAGTGTGCGTAATTATGAAGCGACTTCAGCGAAAGTGGTTGACAGCGTACTTTGCCATTTTTTTCCAGATACGTGATGCGACATGACCAGTTTCAACATAAAGTTTGCCAAGTTAACGACATCCTGAAAGTTCGAGACACGTGTCACCAAGGTCGTGCCTTCTCCACGTACTATCGAACCTATAAATACTCCAGTTGGTGAAGAAAAGAGGATGGGGGAGCTTATCTTTGGGGGGCATCATCTTTTAGCAGAGACAGAAGACATTTTGAGCATTGATAGCAGGAGCGATCACCCCTTTGGCGAAAAAATATAGTTCTCTCCATTGGCGATCATTGGCAGTTTGAGCAGAGACTATCGAAGGCAGAGAGAACAGACCAAAGATCAAGAGATCATCTGGTGCGATTGGTGAGATCTATTGATCAGAAATAGTTGATCAATAGATATTTAGGCGTGACCTTCCTTGCATCCCATCTTTGGCTTACGAGGTAGACCAAACTTCATTCTATACTCCTTGTTGAACAGTTTTCTTGTTATTTTCTGTATGCTTCGCACAAGAAAAGCGGAGTTTGCCATTGGAACTTTGTATACAATATACTCAATCTTCGGGTCAAAACATAGATCTTGGAATTACGCATTCGTCTTAAATCTGATCTTCCTTGTCGCGTTGAAGTTGCCATTAGTTCAATTCATTTATATCATTTTCTACTCCTTTTACAATTTATCGAATCAAATCATTTTGCGGAATATCTGATACACATATTATCGCAATATCTGTCAATTTACTGATTGAGTAAGTCCCTGTCTGATCGACAAGACCGTTCAAAGCACCGCGGATTCGTTTTCTCCAGCACGGCCCTCGCATGGATCTGTGGTTAAGACTGTGTACACGGGTTTCATTCGGTATTTTCTAGCGATCAACATTTTCCATCGTTACACCAAGAAAGTCCCATAACTAGTGCGCGTGGCCTGTGAGAGGCAGTTTATGGGGTGTGCTTTGAATTCCCACCGCGATTTGTTTTTTTTCTTTTTGTGGGGGAACCACACCATGCGAAGATCCATGCGTGTGTGCATGCATCTAACCAAGGGGTGTGCTTTGAATCCTCAATTTATTCTTTTGTTTTTTACTATTTTTTTATTTTTTTTCATTCTTTTCTTTTGAATTTTTTTCAGTGAGGACCACACCATGCAAGGTCGAATTGCCCAAAAACTTCCATGGAGAGGGACTTGGAGTGTTAGGAAATCTGTAAGGACACACCAGCAACCCAGGGAACGAGACAGAACAATGAATAAAGCATTCCCCTTGAAGTCACACCCAATTCAAACCAGTGGGTCATCCCTCAGTCGGCGAACTACACAAGTCACACATTCATTAAAACGTTTTTTAAGTGGAGGGGTTGCATGTTCGCAATAAAAGGAAAACCATGGAATAGTGAATGGGTGGATGATGGGGGCTCATTGCCTAGTTTATGAAGTGAAAATGACGTGTAATCTAAGGACAACTATGCAATGGCAGGAACCATATAACTAGGAAGACTATTACAGTACCCATTGTAACGAAAATTGACTGCGCCAAATAATATGACGGCAAAATGTAAATAAAAAATAGGAAAAATGGAAAATAAAAAATTGTAAAATAAAAAGTGTAAAACAAAGAAGTGTAAAACAAAAAATGAAAAACAAAAAATGGAAAAAAAAGTGGAAAACAAAAAAGTGTAAAACAAAAAATGATAAAATGTTGAGGGGTGTAGGGAAGTGGATCAGCAGGGATGAGGGTCTCCCCCACGACTGGGTGGAAAGGAGGATACGCAAAAGATGGAGCATGGATGACCAGTTGATGACGAGGGTGTGACACTGGCTGTGTGGAGCTCACGGAAAGGTTTTAGTTGTTGGTGGTTGACCAACTGTGTTCTAGTGGGATCCCTAGGTTTGTGAATGAGTAAGGCCCCAGATGGAAAGGTTTCAAAGACAATATAAGGTCCCTCCCATAGTGTCTGAAACTTTGTTGGTTGGGATACATGTAAGGGGTTCCAATACAATACCTTGTCTCCATATTGAAATGTGACCTTCCGAATCCTAAGATCATGTCGTTTCTTGTTATAGGCCTTGTGGGTTTCATTGGAAAATAGGGCTAGTAATCGCTTCTCATCTAGCACACTTAAGTTGATTAATCATTCATGTTGTGCTAGTGGTAGGTCAAGACCAAGGTCACAGGTGGTGGATAGTGTCCAGAGTTCTGCTTGGATTAGAAGTGTTGGAAACTTTCCATACACTAACTCATAGGGAGAGTACCCTACAGGAAGTTTCCAAGTGAAGCGATAGGCCCATAGGACATCGTTGAGCTTGGTACTCCAATCCCTCCAGTATTTGCTAATTGTTCATGTAAGGATCTTGGTAATTTTTCTATTTGTGAATTCGGCTTGCCCATTGGCTTGGGGGTGATAAGGCGTTGTGAATTTATGTGTTAACCCTAAGCATTGCATGAGTTTTCAAAAAGTAACCCCCATGAAGTGAGTCCCATTGTCAGAAATGAGTGCGCGAGGCATTCCAATCCTGGTAACGATTTGTTGTTGGAAAAATTGTGTGGCGGTGTTGGAAGAACAGTCGATGATGGCTACCACTTCTACCCACTTTGTACAATAGTCCACCACAACGATGATGTATGCCTTTCCGTTTAAAAGGGGGTGATGGGTCCCATGAATTCGATACCCCAGATGTCGAAGGACTCTAGTGGCTGAATCCACTGTTGAGGTCCCTCCAACTGTGCTGTCATCCCAACATCTCTTTGGCATCATTTGCAAGAGCAAGCGAACCATTGTGCATCCCTAAAAAGTGTAGGCCAATAATACCCTGCAAGCGAGATTTTAATGGTCGTTCTATGTCCAGCATAGTGGCCCCCACAAGGGCCCTCATGAGCATCTTGGAGGACGTGCAGTGTATCAGCATCAAGGACACACCATCGAATCAAGCCGTCTATGCACACCTTGTAGAGGTGGTTGTTGATTTCCATGAAATGTTTGGCCTTATGGAGAAATTGTTGTTTCTACCGATGGTTCCACTCTTTTGGCAGCTCCTGGGTTGTAAGGTAGGTGAGGATGCAGTTGAACCAAGGAGATTCATTGGGTGCTTGAGGATCAATGATGCCTGTGAAGAGGAGTTCATCTGGAAACTGGTCAGATAAAGGCTCCTCCTCTTCTGCATCATCCCATCGTAACCGCAACAAGTGGTCAGCAACCACATTCTCAGTCCCCTTTTTGTCTACCATGGTCAGATCAAACTCCTGAAGAATCACCAGCCACCGAATTATGCGGGGGCTTATCATTGGTTTATTTATCAGGAATCGGATAGCACTGTGGTCTGTGTGCACAAACACCTCGTATCCGAGCACATAGTACCTGAATTTGTCCAATGCGAACACCACCGCCATCAATTCTTTCTTGGTGGTGGTATAGTTCAATTGTGCACCCACAATGCTATGGCTTGCATAGTGGATATAATATGGACGTTTCTGATTGTCACACTGTGTAAGCACAACTCCCAAAGCGTAGTTGGAGGCATCCATCATAATGTGAAAGGGTTTAGACCAATCAGGTCCCCATAGAATCGGAGATTCTACGAGTTTCTGTTTTAGCTCTTGGAATGCAAATTCACATTTCTTGGTCCAGATGAATGGAGCATCTTTCTTTGTAAGCTCTACCAATGATCAGGCTATCTTTGAGAAGTGCTCAATGAAGCACCGGTAGTAACCAGTGTGTCCAAGGAATGACTGCACATCTTTGACAGTACTTGGTTGGTGGGTAATTCCTTGGATGAACCTGATCTTTTCAAGGTCTATGCTGATCCCTGTTGATGAAATACGATGCCCCAACACTATGCCTTCTTGGACCATCAAATGGCTCTTTTGCCAATTAAGCCACAGATTGGTGTCTACACACCTCTTTAGAACTTGCTCTAGGTGGTCCAATTCTTGCTCAAATGTGGCACCATAGGTCAAGAAGTCATCCATGAAGACTTCTATACCATTGCCAATTTGTTGCTGGAAGATGCTTAGGACAAGGCATTGGAACATCGCAGGCCCATTGCATAGGCCAAAGGGCATCTTCTTATATGCAAAAGTTTCCCATGGACTCATGAAAGTAGTTTTGGCTTGGTCCTCTGGTGCGATTTGGATCTGGTTATAACCACTATAACCATCCAAAAGCTATAATATTGGTGTTCTATGATTGTGTCCAACACCTGGTCCACAAATGGGAGCAGGAAGTGGTCCTTGAAAGTTGTCATGTTGAGCAACCAGAAATTGATACAAACCCTCCACTTGCCATCTTTCTTGGATATGATAACGAGTGGGCTAACCCATTTGCTATCGGCGACAGAATAGATGAATCCCACCTTCAGCAATTGTTCAATTTTATCCTTTACAACCTACTTCAATTTGGGATTCAACTATCTTTGTGGCTATTGCCATGGCTTCATGGAAGGGTCAAGGTAGATCCAGTGCTGGCAGATCCTGGGATCAACTCCAGCCAACTCAGGATAGGACCACGTGAATGCAGCAACCCATTTTTTTACCATCACCGGCAACTTCTGTTTCTATTCAGGAGCAAGGGCAGCATTGATAATTACCGGCTTACCATTGTGCAAGAATAAATACTCTAAGTGCGCTGGTAGGGATTTTAGCTCAAGGGGCTCTTGCTTGAATCTCTCAAGGATCTCTAGCTTTCCCCAGTCATTTAGGTCATCAACGATGGAGGTCTGTTGATGAATATCCTTCATCACATCCGTGCTGTCAATGTAGGCTTGCACTAGCCCCTTAGACGATTCCATGCATATTGTGCTGCTAGCAGGATCAGCTGTCAACCACTGGGTGCCCTCTTGGTTAGTGGTTGTTGTGTACAAGCACTGTTGAATTGGTGATTCTTCGGTACACTGACTGTATGCTTGAATGGATGTCCGCTCAGCGGATCATAACTGCTGGATACAGTTGCACCCCGAGTCACTGTACGCGATGCATGGAACTCTTTTCTTCTCGATCTTCCTGAAAGGATTTTCTTTTGAAATTTCTAGGGACAGATCTCGGAGTCCTAGTCGTGCATCCACCGTGCTTAGCTAGGTTCTTCCCATGATGATTGGGAAGTTCCCCTTACAGTTTTCAACATGGATGACTAGGAAATTAGCAGGGTAGGACCACCCACAGATAGTGGTCACAGTGTCCTCCACCAAACCCAAAGGAACGGGGAGGGATTGGTCTGCTAACTCAAGCTGAATGTTGCTCTTCTTTAGCGGGGGCAGGTTCCAGTTCTTGTAAATTTCATGAGAGATTAAATTAACACCTGACCCTAAGTCTAGAAGAGCTTTGCATGGCTCATTCCCAGCCACCTGAAGATATATGAGGGGGCTTTCCAGATCTGTCAATTTTTGGGGAAGAGAACCTGCTTTGATCCAGTTGGTCACGACATGTGTGAGCATGATCATCTGGATGTTTGAGTGCGGTGAAGCAGAAGACTGCTCGGGCGATATGATGGTAGAGGCATTGGTAGGTTCGGAGGCACTGGCCACAGGCATAGGTGAGGGTGTGTTCAGATTATTGGGCTGGAAGAAACAACGTTTGCGTGGCTTGGATTCCGGTCCACTCGGCCGAGGTGCCAGTTGTAAGTTAATAGCCCTCGTAGCATTTTGTTGTTGTGGTTGTGATGGTATTTCTCCCTGCATGGATGGAGCAGGTGGCAACTGAGAGGGATGGTGTGGAGGAGTGGCAAAAGAAGATGACAGAGGGTAGAAGAGATGTGGGTTTGTCCCCCTGGGTGATGGAGATGGATGTCTAAAATATTCAGGGGGGTGGTAGTAACTAGGAAAGGCCGCATAACTGGAAGAGTCTCTTAGAGAGACCGGTTATTGAACATAGTACCCATAAGGATCTGGCTACTTGTAAGGGTATTGCTACCTTGGAGGTGGCATCCCCCATGCTTGTGGTTGTTGCCACTATTGGAAATATTCATACGGTTGCGGAGGCATTCCACTTGGATAGTATCCTTGCTGTTGCTGGTGGAATCGCCTGGGGTTGCCTTATGGATAAGGCAATCTTCAGGGTGTCTACCTCTGCGCCAAATGAGGGATCAAGGCATAGACCCCAGACTCTTGAAGGTGGGACACCACAAGACAACATCCCTTAGGATGTTCATATTCGCATATGCCACATCCATCATCCTCCTCAGTGTCAGAGTCTGCAACCTATTCTGCTATAGCAGCTTTTCCCTTACCCTTATGTTGGGTACATTCAGCTCCCTTCTTCCTGTGCCGATCACGATCACTACCCTATTCTTTGGACTCTTCTGAAATCTGCAATACACTTTGGAATTTCTCATCTAAAGAGTCTCACATTTTATCCACCTTTCCCGATATTTCAGATGCGAATTTTTGTAACGGCAAAGTCTTCTGATTCACCGCTACTTCCAGTGATGACTCATCGTCCTCATCACAAAATTGGACCTCCCTCTTTCTAAGGGAAGGGTCTCGGTTGAATTCTTTAGCACTTTCCTTTTTTCTGAGTTCTCCTTCCTCTTTGGTCACCTGATCAATGAGGCACTGCAACTAATGGACCCTTAGCTTTGACAGTTGTCCCTTGGCGTACACACCAAGGGTCTTTCATGTTTCAAAATGAAGCCCATCAATAATGTGGCGAAGCTGTGCCCACTAAGAGTAACCATGACTAGGGCACCGATGCAACAGTGAGTAATACCTACTTATGGCAGCATCCAAGGATTCATGATTTCCTTGTTTCCAACCTTGGATCTACTATCTCAGATTCGCCACTCTAGAGTATGTTTGATATTTGTCATTAAAAATTTCAAGTATCATACTCCATCTTCTAATTGATTTCGGCTCCAAGGACCGGTACCAACTTTCAGCTTCTTTGATGAGTGTATGAGGGAACAGCTTCAACCATTGCCAATCGTTATCAATATTTTGCAGGGTGCAGGCATCATGAAACACCTACAGGTGGGTCTGCGGATCGTAGTTGTATCCCCCTTCAAATCTAGGGATGTTGTTCATGTCGACATGCTTGATCTAACTATCCTTCATGTGCCTACTTGGAATGTGAACTGCCTCTGCAATCTGGAGCATGCACCGAGTAGCTAACAATGGCTCATCTGAATCATAGTCCTGTTGGGGACTATGATGTCTATGATGATTTTTGCTACCCCTTCTTTCATGCTAGCGAGGGCCACGCAATTGGTCGAATGCTTCATCACATTTCCCCCTTTGAACTTGCCCACCACTGTCCTTTCTCTCCAACCTTCCCTTGTGATGCTCAGAGCCTGAGCTAGATGAAGGTGAAGGAGAGGGGAAGGACGAAGAAGAAGGAGAGGCATCACCACCGCTTTGGCGTCGATCTCCCCATCTACCATGGTGATGATCGCGGTCATCTCCTCCAGCTTTGCTACATGACCCACCATCCCGTTGAGGATCTTGGTCACTTGGAGGTTTGTTCTGGATGAATGACTGGAAGATCTGCGGCCCTAGGTGAAGTTCGGTCGAATGAGTATCATGAAATACGGGATCTCCATCGTCTTGCGGCCCTTGCGAGAATAAGGCGTTACTGAAGTGTTTCCCCTTCTGTTGTTCATATCTCTCAGCCTATTGTTGATCTCTTGTCTATTGAGCTTCTGTAGGATGATAGTCCCGGTAGTCATGGTCCTCCATGACATACTCCGCCACTCGGTCCTGGATGCCCAATCTGCCCAAATTATGATATAGCATTACAAGAGCTGCTCGGTCGGGCGGTAGTAGGATGCTACCCTCCATGTCCCGCCATCGAAGATGCTCATCCTGATGTAGGATGAATGTGAAATCAAGGACATATTCGTCAGGATGTTTGTACACCACCTAACATTCTTGGGGCATTGATGGTTCAAATACCTCTCTCCTGTGAGAAGACATATTGGATGTTAGATGGTCCATGTAACTGGTGTACCTTAATTACTTAACTTAAATTCACCTAGCATGCAAAAATAATTCTATCTTGGGTCTGTTCCAATGAATTAAATGATAATTTCACTAAAGTCAGATGACGCATGTAAGACTAATAGTCCCTGGCAATGGCGCTAATGATGAGTGGCTAGGTACCCCTACGCCCAACCATATGAATCACAAGCGTTCATGCGTGACTCGGTCAAAATCCGCAGACTGTAAGCACTTAACATACACTAGACTTCTAACCAGTGAAACCTTGGGTTAGAACAGTCATTGTTATTCTAATCTCACTTGTGAGGTTCTTTTTACGATGGTTAAGTGAGACTAAGGCTAATGATTTTTATATCTTTTTAATTATCTTTTTCGATGACTAATTGAAGTATGGAAGGTAGGGAATAAACTATAATCTAATCTCTAATTATCCTAGTTTATATTCCAACTATTCCTAGCATAAGTATCCAGTCCCATCTTTTGAGCACGTTCTGAGCATTTCCTAACACTACTGGGTTACCAGACGTTAAGCGTTGTTGGGCTTACCAAGTGTTTGGATTACGTTCGAGATGGTTGTTTGACACTTCATCAGCAACCGATAAGGAAAGAGCGTCACCTCTACCATGGATTCCAACTTACAAGTGTTTTATCATAATCTGATATAAGATAGCTTTGCGTCACTAGCTTTTTACCCAAACACAATGACCAATTACGTGAATCAACGATTCCTCTCATACTAAGTTGAATTACTCTCACAATTGCACATCATCAGTAGGGTAAAAATAACCATCTTGAAGAGGAGGAGGAAGAGGATAGAGAGGGGGTGATCATGAATCTTGATGATAAGGGAATGAATCTTAGTGGATTGTGGTAGCAAGGCCACTCTACCACTCATAGTACTCCATCATGTATTTAAGTTGTGAGACAATTTAGTTTTACCTTATTGATAATGGGCCAACAGTTGGTCCCAAGGGTTTGTGGGGCCAACGGTTGGTTCAAAGGATCTGTGGGATCAACTATTGGTCCCAAGGGTACATCTAGCCAAAAATTGATCCTAAGGATCTATCTAGTCAACACTTGGTCTTGAGTATCCATTAGGTCAACACTTAGCCTCAAGGGTACGTTAGGCCAATGATTAGTCTCGAGGATCCATTGGGCCAATGGTTAGTCTCGAGGGTCCGTTTGGCCACCACTTGGTCTTTAGGGTCCATTGGGTAATTACTTGGTTATGAGGGTATGTTGGGCCAATGGTTGGTCCCAAGGGTATGTTTGGACAAGTCTTAGTCCTGAGGGTTCGTCTGACCAACACTTGGTCCTCAAGGGTTCGTTGGGCAAACACTTGATCTTGAGGGTACATTAGGCCAATGGTTAGTCCCAAGGATTCATTGGGCTAGATGTTGGCTGCATGTATCCTCAAGACTAACTGTTGATCAACCATCATGGCATGCATCAACAGTAGGGTAAAACTAACCTGTCTCATGACTTAAGTACATGATGGGTAATTGTTAGTGGCAAAGTGATAGCCTTATCTCACCTACACCATGGGGCACTCGGGACCATGCAGTTTCATTTTGAGTAATTTGTGAGAAGAACACTCCTAAAGAGGTAGAGTGGGATAGAGAGGAGGTGATCACAAATCTTGACGATAAAGGACTAAATCTCAGTGGATCATGGTAGCAAGGCCACTTTGCCACTTACAATAGCCCATTGTATATTTAAGTCATGATATAGGTTATTTTTAGCCTATTGATGAGGCATTCCTGAGGGTTCATCAACACTTGGTCTCAAGGGTATGTGTAGTCAATGGTTGGCCTAATGAACCCTTGGGACTAACCATTGGCCTGATGTACCCTCAAGACCAATTGTTAGCCTAATGGACCCTTGGGAACAAGTGTTGACCAGATAGACCTTTAGGACCAAGAGTTGGTCGAATGTACCCTTGGGACCAAGTGGTTATCCAACGGACCCATGGGGCCAACCATTGGTCCCACAGACCTTAGGACTAACTGTGGAACCAATGGTTGGTCTTAATGATCTGTTGAACCAATAGTTAGTCTCGAGGATCCATGGGACCAATGGTTGGTCTAAAGGATCATTGGGGCCAATAGTTGGTCCTAAGGGTACATGGGACCATTCGTTGGTCTTGAGGATATGTCCCACTAATGGTTGGTCCTGAGGATCTATGGGGCCAATGGTTGATCTAGAGGGCATGTTAGGCCAACATCTAGTCTTGAGGATCCGTTGGGCCAACACTTAGTCTCAAGGGTACATCAAGCCAACAATTAGTCTTGAGGGTTTATATGGCCACCACTTAGTTTAGAGGGTATGTTAGGTCAATAGTTGGCTACATAGATCCTCTAGACTAATCATTGGATGAGCAGATCCTTGGGACCAAGTGTGGGATCTATGGTCTTAAGGGTTTGTGTAGCCAATGGTTGGTCTTAAGGGTCACCAAATGTTGGCCTGATGTATCCTTAGGACCAAGTGTTGGCCTGATGAACCCTCAAGACCTACTTGGTCCAATACATCCTTGGCACCTGATCTCAAGGGTTTGTTGGGCCAATACTTGGTCCTAAGGGTACGTTAGGCTAATAGTCAATCTTGAGGGTCCGTCAAGCCAATGGTTAGTCTGAAGGGTCTATCTAGCCACCACTTGGTCTCAAGGGTCCGTGGGGCCAATGGTTGGTCAAGAGGATTCATGTGGCCAACTATTGGTCCCAAGGGTACATTTAGCCAATGATTGGTCTTGTTGCTACAACTAGATCATTCTTCCTAGAAAAATAACATTTTATCTTTTCTCCTCTTCTCATTTTAAGTTTGTCATACTCACTTTGTAAAACTAAGAGTTTGGATTGTTTAACTATGGATGTGCCCTCATAGGTAGCTTCTAAGGTTTTCCAAATTTCTTTAGCAGTTCTACATGGACATCTAGAAATGGGATGTTACATTTGGTATTAGAGCAAACCATGACCCAAGGGACCTTCATAATTATGAGCTAATTACAACTTAAACTTGATGATGAACCATGGAGCCACAACCCAGGAAGAGTTATGGACCATTACCAAATGTGCCATATGCCTGCGATGATCCTTGTAAGCTAGAAGATACATTTCTATTTATTTTCATGAACAATGGATTAGCATCAGAAATGATCAACGTAATTTATGAGCACTGGGGTTTTATTCTTGAGTTATGGTGTGTTGTTGATTTGTGTGAAAAGTTGATGACATATTTGATTCCAGGAAAAATTTCTCTAAGGGGAGTTATGCCCCTCTTCCCCCAAAGGTTTCCTATATGAACCTTAAAATCTGAATATGATCATGCAATGGGAATCTCACCAAAAACCTACTGTAGAAGTATTAAAGTAGACATCATAAGGCTTTCTAGGTGTTAGTGAGATTAAAATGGATGTTATGGTTAATCTTTTTTTTTTAAATATTCTTAAAAGCTGCCTTGTAAGTATCACTTCAAGAGAAAACACAATCTTTCCTTAGCAACTTGTGGAATGATTAGAGTAGTTACTCTAGTGGTTACTCTAATTATTAGAGTGGTTACTCTAGTAGTTATTCTAATTATTAGAGTGGTTACTCTAGCGGTTGCTTTAGCAATTATTCTAATTATTAGAGCGGTTACTCCCAAGCCTATAAATACAGTGCCCAGGTATACAATTGGAGGAATTCTTTTAGTAGTCAAGTAGTAAAACTCTTGTAGTCTATTTAAAAGTTAGAGTATTTTCCAAGTGCCTGCAACAGGAGGTTTAAGTGTGGACAGATCTTTATTCGAGCATTGTGTACTTGAGCATACCTTGTGTACGGCAATAAAGATGAGCTCTTTGATTCATCCTTGCAGCACTTGAGATTTGTTTTCTCATGCATTTCTTTTATTTTCTTACGCATTTATTTTATTTTATGCACTTTACATTTCTATTATTAGCATAGCAATTCATTTTGATCAATTAAGCAAATCGTTAAATTACACAAGCATGACCGCTTCGAGCATGCGTGTAATGCTTCGTAACCCAGTAACAATTAGCGTTTGGTAATCCCAACAGTGTTGCACCAATTCAAGATGCATATGGCAAGTGGGAACAGATGCTGGTGTTAGGATTAGTTAAAAATTAGTTAATGAGTAGTTAAGTTAAATTAGTCACTTAGTTACCTCTCTCCTTCCCTACTAATGTAGGACATAAAAACATAAAAGCTATAAAAATCATGTGCCTCAAGCTTACTTAACCATACAATCGTGACATACAGGTAAGCTTGGAAAGACAACGATCAACTAACCCATCCTTGTTCCACAAGGGTGCATAAGCACTTAGTCCTTGGAATTCAATCGGATCGTGCATGAAACACTCATATTCGTATGGCTGAGCATAGGGGTACCTTGTCACTCATCATTGGCACCGTTGCCGAGGACTTAGTTTTTTGTGCACTAATTAGAACATAGGAAATCATTCACATCGTTGGAACAAACCCTTAGGGTTGATTGAGAAAATAATAAACAAGAATACATTGCACACTGAATAGACAAGTATGTGTCCTTCTTCGTACGAAAGCGCCTCACTGCCTAGGTCTGAAACAAGAAACAATCAGCGGCGTAATACACATAACATTGATCCGCTAGTCCCTCAACAAGTTCGAGTGGTATATATTCATCTTGGTAAGTATATACTAGACTTCACCTTTATCCTCCATCAAGATGAACAACTACGTTGGCAAGACTTAGAAGGTAACATAGTGTTACCTCTCGATCATTCAGTCCCAAGCATGCGTCTTTGTGCCCTCACACGAATTGGCATGTTGCACTTACATGCAAAATATATTGTGCAAGACCATGACTTGAGAGAATACCATCCCATAGAGGCACAACATCAAAGGGATTTGCAACAAGAGAGACATCATAAGTCTTTGAAGGGGAAGTGGTTGTAGGATGTCCCAAATGTCTTAAGCGAAAATGAGGGTGGTGAACCTACCTTAGGCAGTTGCCCACACAATGATGTTTCTCCCCTTAACTTTGGCTAAGGGGTTGTGTATCAGAACCTTCATTCCACTATTCATAACCCAAGTTCTGATACCCATGGGCACAAAGGATCCAAAAAAGGGACACAGACACATTATAAAGATGGACATTCTGATCGCAATCATGATCGAGGCTGAGACCGCCAAAGAGAAGGTGGCAGACACTATCATGGTGACGATTCTCCTTCTTCTTTACCTTCCTCATCTCCTTCATCCTCTCCTTCAGTGTCTGGATGTAGTCATAAAGAAAAAGACCCTAGGGATAAAGGTAGGCAAAGTGGAAGTCATAGACAAAACAGCCAGGAAAGGGGACAAGGGCACTTTTGAGAGTCACAACATAGAAGAAGGAAGAGTAGGAAACAACGTAGGCATCATAGACGCCATGGACAAGACGATCATGATGAACCCCTACTCACTACTTGAACTATGTTGGACATAACTGAGGTTATTAGAATTCCAACAAGGCACCAGAAAGATAGTAGGATCAAGAGATTAGATATGAACAATATCCCATGATTTGAAGGGGGATACAACGCTGATCTTCAGAATCACTTACAAGAATTCCATGAAGTGTGTGCCTTACAAAATATATAGAATGAATGGAAAAAACTTAAGTTGTTTCCACGGACACTAGTTAAAGAAGTGGGTCCGGAATCCATTTGTAGGTGGAGTACTATGTTAAAACTATTTAATGACAAGTACCAAACATACTCCTGAGTGTCTAACTTGCGAAAGAAAATCTAAGGTTGGAAACAAGGAGGACATGAACCCTTGGATGCTACCATGGGTCGATATTATGCACTATTACACTGTTGTCCTAGCCATGGTTATTCGCAAAGGGATCAACTACGCCATCTCATGGATGGGCTTAGGCATGAAATGAGAAGAACCCTTAGGACTTATGCCCAAGGAAGACTATCTGAGCTTATGTCCCATCAAATTCAAAGACTATTGGAGCAAGTTGCTAAGGAAGAAGGTGAGCTACGGAAGAGAGAAAGTGCAGAAGAGTATAACCGAGATCCTCCCCTCCAAAAGAGGGGAGTAAGATTTTTTGAGGATGAAGAAGAGTCACCACTCAAAGAGATGATGAATAGGAAAACTTTGCCTATTTAAAAGTTGACATCAGAAGTATCAGCAAAGGTAGACCAAATGTGAGATTCCCTAGACAATAGATTTCAATCTATTCTTAAAATAGTAGAGGAGTCTAGAGGGCAAGGTAGTGATCACGATAAAAGAAAAAAGAGAGAAGTTGAACATGCACGTAGCAAGGGTAAGGGCAAAGTTACCATCATTGAAGAGGTTGTGGAGTCAAAAACAGACAATGATAGTGGATGTGACATATGTCAATATAACCATCCTAAGGGATGTTGCCCTATAATCTCACATTTGCAAGAGTTTGGGGTGTATGCACTCAACCCAGCAAGCACCCTGAAGGTTACCTTACCCCCAAGGTAACCCAAGACAATTCCACCAACCCTTAATGTATTATCCAAGTGGAACTCCACCACAACCAATTGAGCAATATCAACAATGGTAGCACCCACAATCATGGGGAATGCCACCACCAAGGTAACAGTATCCTTACCAGGAACCTAACCCATATGGATATTACGTGCAGCAGCCAATCTCTCCACGTGACTCTACTGGTCACATCACTCCTCAACCTCACTACCAAGCCCACAAGTATTGTGTGACTCCCTCTACTAGGGGCAATATTCCATAAGCATATCATCCTTCTCATCCGGCTGCATCTCTTCCACCAATAGCTCCACTACCATATGCTCCAGCTATGCAGGCTGAAATCCCTACCCAGCCATAGCAACGTAATGCCACAAGGCCTGTTAACTCTCAACGTACTATTGGTTTCAATAACCACATGAAGAAAAGACCTTTCTTTAGAACCAATAGACCAACCAATCCCTTGTAATCACAAGCAACTGATTCCTTAGATGCCTCAGTATTAATCAAAACTTTGAAGCCTCCTTCAACTCAACCACCGCACTCAACACATATGGTCATGCTAACACATGTTGTCACTGATTGAATCAAAGCTGGCCACCTTCCCAAGAAATTCTCTAATCCTGGGAGTCCTCTGATATACTTACAAATCACTGGAAATGTGCCATGCAAGGCTCTTTTGGATTCAGGTTCTAATGTTAACTTGATTTCTCAAGAAATGTACAAGGCCTAGAACTTGCCTCCATTGAAAAAGAGCAACATCCGTCAAGAGTTGGTCAACCAGTCCATCACTGTCCCATTGGGACTAGTGGAAGACATTGTTACCACTGTTTGTGGGTGGTCGTACCTAGTTGACTTCCTAGTGAACAACAGTAAGGGGGACTTCCCAATCATAATGGGAAGAGCATGGCTAAGCACCATCAATGCACACCTAGGAATCTGTGATCTTTCCCTAGAAATATCAAAGGAAAATACATTCAGAAAGATCAAGAAGAAGAAAGTTCTGTGCATAGCATACAGTGACACAAGGTGTAATTACATGCAAAGGTCATGATTTGTAGAAATTTTAACATTGCTTGCATGCAATCAATGTGCACAAGTGATCAACATACAAAGATGCCTATATGCAGCAACCACACAATAGGAAGGCACCTAGTGGCTGATGGTTGATCAAGAAAGCAATTCACTCATATGCATGGAACCAACTAAGTGTTTTCCTTACTCTTACATCGATAGCATAGACGCATTAGAGCAAGTCCACCACCAACTTTCAAGTATTAACCTTGAAAATATCAACTAGGGCAAGTTGGAAATTCTTGAGAAATTTAAGTAGGAGCCCCTCAAGCTGAAACCATTACCCACTGGTATGGAATACACGTTCCTTAAAAATGAAAAATTGATAATTATCAACGCTAAGCTTGCTTCTCAACAGAAAGAAGAACTGCTGAATGTAATCAATAGATGGTCAAAAGCCTTCGCATGGTTATATCCCGAATTAATTGGAATAGATCCTAGGATATGCCAACATAGGATTTACCCTCACCACTCCATGAAGCCTTGAAGACAAACGCAGAGGCATTTGAATGCCAAGGTAAAGCAAGTAGTGAAGGAAGAAATTGAACAGCTTCTCAAGGATGGGTTCATATACCTCATTGCTGATAGTGAATGGGTTAGCCCCTTAGTTATTGTGCCTAAAAAGGGAGGAAAATGGAAGGTATGCATAGATTTCAGGCTACTGAATATGGAAACATTCAAAGATCACTTTCCATTGCCATTTGTCGACCAAGTCTTAGACACCATTGCAGGGCATCGCTACTACAGTTTTCTAGATGGATATAGTGGATATAATCAAATACAAATAGCCTAAAAAGACCAAGCCAAGACTACATTCACCAGTCCTTGGGGAATGTTTACATACAAATAGATGTCGTTTGGCTTGTGCAATTCCCCTGAAACATTTCAATGACTAGTTCTAAGCATCTTCCAACAACAGATAGGAAATGGTGTAAAAGTCTTTATGAATGATTTCTCCACCTATGGAGCAAACTTTGATCAAACCTTGGACCAGTTAGAGCAAGTGTTAAAAAGATGTGTAGAAACCATTTTGAGGCTCAACTAGCAGAAAAGCCATTTGATGGTCCAAGAGGACGTAGTACTAGGGCATAAAATGTCACACACAGGGGTAGAGGTAGACCTCGAGAAAATCAAAATTATTCAAGGAATTACCCACCAGCCAAAAACTATCAAAGATATTCGATCATTCCTTGGACACACTGGCTACTATAGGAGATTTATTGAGAACTTTTCAAAGGTTTCCAAACCATTGGTAAAATTAACAAAAAAGGACGTACCTTTTGAGTGGACCAGGGAATGCGAATTAGCTTTTCAAACTCTAAAACATAAGCTAGTAGAAACACCCATTCTACAAGCTCCTGACTGGTCAAAACCATTCCATATCATGATTGACACATCCAACTATGCCTTAGGAGCCATACTTACATAGTTAGATGACCAGAAGTGTCCTTATTACATCCACTATGAAAATAGAAGTATCATTGGTGCACAACTTAACTACACTACCACAGAGAAAGAATTAATGGTTGTAGTGTTTGCACTAGAAAAGTTTAGACACTATGTATTGGGATATAAAGTATATATACATACAGATCATAGTGCAATAAGGTTCCTCATGAATAAGCCAATTGTAAGCCCTCGTCTCATATGATGGATTGTAATCTTATAAGAGTTTGATCTTACGATGATTGATCGTAAAGGCACCAAGAACATAGTTGCTAATCATTTATCTTGGTTGCAATGGGACAACAAAGAGGATGAGTATCCAATTTTTTATTATTTTCCTAATGAATTCCTCTTTGTTGGTGTAGTGAATAATCAATCACCCATAGAGACAAACTGGTATAGTAGCATTCTTACCTATCTCCTCACCCAACAAATACCACAAGAGTTAAACCTTAGGAAGAAATAACAGTTTCTTCACCGAGCCAAGTACTTTATAAAAATCAATGGGAAACTTTACAAAGTATGTCCCAATTGGTTCGATGATGTGTTCTCGATATAGATCAACTGTGAGTTCTCCAAGATGCTCATGAGGGTCCTTGTGGGGGTCATTATGTTCGGAAATGAACGACCATCAAGATCTTGCTTGTAGGATATTATTGGCCTATATTGTTTCAGGATGCCCATCAATTTGTCCAATCTTGTGAGCATTTTCACTGTGATGGGGGAATGACTACTAGAATGGAAGATTCACAACAATGGATCCAACTGTTAGAACCCTTCGACATTTGGGAAATTGATTTTATGGGGCCAATTACACCAATGTCCAATGGAAAAGCCTATATCATTGTTGATGTTGATTACCTAACTAAATGGGCAGAAGTAGCTGCTGTTAAGGATTGTACATCATCTACAGCTATACAATTTGTTCAACAACAAATCATAAATAGGTTTGGTATGCCTTGTGCACTTATTTGAGACAATGATACCAACTTCACAGGTGCAACTTTTCAGAAATTAATGCAACACTTAGGGGTTGAGCATAAATTGACTACACCATACCATCCCCAAGCGAATATTCAAGTAGAAGTCACCAACAAGGAAATTACAAAGATATTGATAAGAATTGTTAACAAGTTTAGGTGAGACTGGAGCACTAAACTGAACGATGCTCTTTGGGCATACCGCTCCACATGGAAACTCCCTACATGCTACTCTCCCTATGAATTAGTGTATAGTAAATTACCTATGTTTCCCATTCAAATTGAGCTTCGTACACTATCCATGGCATTTGACCTCAACCTTGACCTTGATCTAGCACAAAAATAACAGTTACTAACCCTTAACTTGCTAGATGAAAACTGACTAGCTACCTTATCATTTAACGAGTTGTACAAGGCATTCAATAAACAACGTCATGATCTAAGGATTAGGAAAGTTAAATATCCTTTGGGAGATAAGGTTCTCTATTGGAATCCCACACATGTGCCACAACATACAAAATTTCAAACACTGTGGGAAGGACCTTATATTATTTATGCAACTTTTCCTTTAGGGGCCATAACAATATACAAACCTGAGAGCCTAGACAAGAAACTATTGGTTAATGTACAATAAACCAAACCTTTCTGTGAGCTTAGGATAGCTAGTACACATGCTACCTCTATTGATGGACAACCTTACTCACTATGTCAGATCTCCTCCTTCCAACTCAGTCGTGGGGGAGATGGCCACCTATGCTAACTGTTTTAGGCCCTCAGTTCTTTTTGAATTTTTGTTTTACACATTTTCCCACATTTTCTTATTTTTGTTTTATACCATCATTCATGTTTTTACTATTTCTTTATTTGCTTGATTTACTTTTATTCATCATCCAACAAAGTGCTCATGATGGTGGATTGCATTATATCATATTGATTGCTAATGTTTGGTTTTTACCTTTGAATTATAATGCTGATATTAAGGTATGGTTCTTTTGGTAAAACAGGCAACAAGTCCACACCATCCACTCATTCATACAACTCTATGCTCTCCTTTGGCTTGAAATTGTACAGTCCCCTTTTTCTAAGTAAATTTATTAATGAATTGGTGGCTAGGTACTTTTCAAACCAAGGAAAGACTCAAAGGATGAAAAGGGTGTGACTTTAAGGGGATTCAATGCATTTGTGCTGGCCATTCTCTTGGGTACTTGGATGCTTGTTTCTTGAGTTTTCTGCCATTCTGATATTGTTCAAAAATTAGGAAGCTGAGTGAATAAAAATAAGTCTTTGCATGGTGTGGTTCTCATGCAAAAAAAAAAGAGAAAAGAAAGGAGAAAAGTGAGAATTCAAAGCATACTCCTTTGATGAGTGGCGAGGTACCCCTACACTCAACCATACGAATACGAGCATAGCACGCATGATCTGATTGAACTCTGCAAACTAAGTGCCTACATACCTCATGGAACACTTAGGGTTAATCATTCATTGTCTTCCTAGACTTACTTGTAGTTGTCACAGTGTATGGTTAAGCAAGTCTGAGGTATATGATTTTTATAGTGTTTTCTGTTTTATCTCCTATGCTAACAAGGTGAAGGGTGGAGAGACTAATTAACTAACTTTAACTAACTAACTAAGTCTAAATTAACCTAGCATCAACATCT